>VXAB01004429.1:0-18861 GCA_013399175.1 Odontophorus gujanensis
GCCCGTAAACCGTTGACAGCTTTGAATATGCTTTTCTTTTTCGCTTTATCCTCACTGAAGTGTTAAGTGGGAAAAATGATTTCAAAGCTCACATTCTGTTTATTTAGTGCATGCTGCATCCAGGTCTGGAGACAGCTGGACTTTCCTGAGAGGCCAAGTGATAACCGTAGGCCCAATTTAAGTGCACTTGGGATGAAAAGCACTGTGCATATGCTGTATGGCGGTAATGAAGTGTTAGCTTATAGTTGCTTTCTTTTTTTTCCTTGAGTCATAGACTCATGTGTCGATATTAGAAGTTGTAAAGCAGTTCAGCATACAAAAGAAGAAAAATGCATTCCCAATCTTACCTTGCTTTCTGGTACTTGCCTGTTGAAACAAAAAGGTCTAGTGGTGTGCTGGCTCTTAAAATCATGCAGCTGCGTCTCACAGAAGCTTAGCAGTCGTAGCACGGCAGCAATTGTATTTTGCCTTGGAGTTTTCAGAATTATCATTGTTTATCTAAATAAAAATGTTAAGTGTTGGATTCACTGGTGGCTGGGCAGGTACGAGCAGTCTCTCCTCATTAGTGTTTGTATCATGGTGCTGCCACTGGAGATGAGTGGAGAGCAGGGCCTGACGGTGCTTGGCGCATACAACCAGGTAGAGCTTGCCGCACAGGGGCTGAAATCCAGAGACACAAGCACCAGGAGGCAGGGAGAGCAGCCCTGCATCCTGCAGGAGGCCAGAACCTCTTTCCCCAAAGCTGAAGCCTTCCAAATCAGAGTGTTTCTCTCTCAGAGCTCTCATCTCTGTCTCACAGGTACCCCTCTAGCCAGACAGCCCTTTTTTTTAACTTTTTGCTGCAAAAGCTTTAATGTGCTGCCCACGAGGTACACAATATTGATTTTAAAAACAAAACCAGAGAAAGAGCAGGAGAGGTCTACTTAGAGCTGTCGAGGTTAAACTTTGAAATGATTAGTCACCTTCCACTTCAGTCAGTGCAAACTGCCAGCGTTTCTCAACATTTCTTTTAGCAGTCACTTGCTTGAATAATTAACTCCCGTGACCCTGCTTTGTCATTTACTGGTTAACACGGTCAAATGCTATCATTAACTTTCAGCATTAGCTGTGCTTTCTCATACTTTCCATGCGCTGATGCGAATACCTTGACTCGAAAGCTCACATTTCTAAATGTAGTCACATGGGAAGCTCTCCAGGGATTCCGGCAGCGTGGTTCTGCAGTCCCCGTGTTTCCCTAGTCATCTCAGTTCCTTGCTCCTGGGCGGACAAAGAGGAAACGTGTTGGAGGGAGAGCAGGGCTTTACCTCGCGGTGGCCTGCTTTATCAGCAGGGCCAGGAAGCTGCACAAATCCCTGGCAGGCATCCACCTTCGGCTTTCTGAGAAGCAGACAGCATGTTTCAGCCTGCGCCCATTTAAAGAGGCAGGCTGGTTAGGGTGGATAGTTAAAAGCATGGAGCACTAGTGCATCATATCTGCCCATACATACACATATATGTATGTATATACATGAAAGTTCCCATCCAGGGAAAAATGCAAGAAAACCAACACTGGGGACTTTGCAGTTCACTGTAGCTAATAGGATTCTCTGTATTATTGAGAACTCCTGAATTCTTCCATCTTGGATCAGATTTGCACACTTGAATCTGATGGGAAACTGTATATTGGAGACAAATGTGCATTTTGACCCAACTATGAAGCTTTTGTTTTGCACTCTATTAGGAGTAGGGTGGGAAAGTGTAACACAGTAATCTCCTTCTGTCCACTTGGAACATGGAAATGAGCAAAATATCTTCAGTCTCAAAGAACAATTTCTGTTCTTGTCCTTTCAAATCCCTACTTTGCATCACACCATTATCACTATATATAAGGTAATGGCAGAAGTTGAACAATTCACGGGAGACTTTCATTTAGATTCAATCCAAACTTTGGAAGCTGCCTACCCTGTTTTTAAGCTACAGGAAATATGCTGCATTCAGCAACATGTTAATTGCTGAATAATCTACCCTGCGGTCCCCAGTATCTGTGCTGTAGGTGACAAGCAGGGTTAAAAACTGAAACTCTTGTTATTAATTCTGTCTTTCTCTAGCAAAGATATTCTTTTGATTACCGAGGTTATTATGGAGCTTGATTTGGGGACAGTAAAATTATACTTTTAAACCCATCATAGTTGAAAAACTCTAAGCTGCTCTTTGGTACATCTAAGAATTCCAACGCTCCCTCTGGGAACAAAATCTAAAACAAAATCTGGTATGAAGGGAACGGGTTTGCTGCAAGGCCAGAAGTGCTCTAATTAATGTATGTGGTGTTTGTGGTGATAAATGGGGTCTGTCAGAGGGTAATAATTAATTATTAATAATCTGAACTTCTCAAGGTCATTTTGCCCTTCGGCTTCTGAAGAGTTCCCCACAATCAAAAAAACCGATACTGTAAATAAACAAATCTTGATTTGCTATGCATGGAGCCCAGGTATGTTCTTGCACTGCTGTTCTCAGCTCCCCTCAGAAGCAGACATTTCATTTTTAATACTCTGACTGCTGCCCTCCCACCCTCAGTTTGCACTTACTTATCTGTAGTGCAAATGGCAGTGTTGACTCACACTGTCACTACAAAGCCACCCAGCCTCTTCGTAGCCTGTTTGATGCCAGTAGCCATTACGTGGATGAAATGCTCCCGTTCCTGTGTTTTAATATTCTTACCTCTTAAGTAATCATCTACTTTGTAGCTGAAAGGCCTGTGACTACAAGAAGGACATTAAATGTTAAAATGAGGGGGAGTTTTAAAAACAATCATAACACCAGGGAGGAAAAAGAAGAGAAATAATCTTTTCCTTCAGTCTTTTTTTTTTTTTTGGTCTTTTCTGAAACTCTAATCTGTGTTCTGCATCTGCCTACTCATTTACCCTCTGGTAACTCTGTCAGCTCCCCCTTTCCCAACAGTTCCCTCATGGAAAAACTGGGCAGGAAGAGGTCATTGAAAACATTCTTAGGGATTGAGGCTACCAGGGCTTGCTGCTGCACAATTACGCAAGCAGATCCTTTTGAAAACAACTTTTAAGAAGGAAATGGGGAGCTTACAGCGAACAAATGAGAACAGTGCTTTTTGTAACTGCATGTCTAGTGCTGACTTTTCAGCCTGATAATATAATTTTGGCTGCCCTAAGGTGTAACTGCAGGACAGTAAAGTGGAAAAAAAACAACAACACAAAAGAAGTAGATGGCATTGTGTTCATCAATTTAGCCATTATTCTGTAATTTTAAATTGTTGATAGAAGAAAAAAAAAGAACCTCCTGATCCTTAATTTGAAATGAAATCCTTTATTTAAAATGTATGTTTAATAGTAAAGAAAATGCGACTGTGTGAGCATCGGTGGCAAAACCCACACTTCCACTTGTAGTGTACTTATGTAAGTCATTTTCCTGTGAACACTCCAGGCTCTTTCATTTCTATATATATATATATTTTTTTTTTCACATGGGGTCCTTTCAAGGGTTTTGAAATGGTGAACTTAGATCACAAAGCTGGGCTAGGTAAACACAGTTATGGATTCTGAGTAATCTTTCATTGCCAATCAAAGTAATGACTTTCTTTTGCTTGCCCTTTTTCTTTCTCTCTCTCACTTTGATTTATACCCTGGAGTTTTGTTCAGTGATTTTTCAGAAGCTCCAGAGAAGTTAAAATAAACACGTTTAGTGTTGAATAGATTCATCTTCTCTCCATATTTTCCCTCAGGTCTTTTGCCATGTTCATAGAGCTGCCTTACAGAACCTCTGCCTCTGTGTGACAGCCCCCGCCACCGCTGTCTGCAGCCAGAGACATCCTTTAGGAGGAAGTGGGAGTTCCTCCTAAGGAGGAGTGGCAGCACTGTGCCCTTAAAATTGCTTGCCGTCTGGGTTAGGAAACGTACCCTATGTAGGTCACTGGTCAAATTGTCACATCTGTATGCTCAAACACTGAGGCTGGAAGCCTGCTGGGGCGGTGCGAGGCTGTGCAGGGACAGGGTCCAGGTGCAAGGTCAGGGTCCAAGTTTGGGAAATACCTCTGTTATTGACTCAGCTTGTTACCGATACATTCTGCACGTTCAGAGGGAAAGGGTAGGACACTGAGAGCTTTTGACTTTCCTCTCCTCCTCTCCACTCTGTTTTTAGTTTTGGCGTTTTCACCTGTTCAACACAAGTGCACAAAAGCTGATTGAAAATAGCTACACGTGCTGAATCTGACACTATTCCAAAGTATGTACAGAAAGGTTGAATTTTTGATAAGAACTATCTCATGTTTTCAATTGATGCTACGAGTACAGCCTACCTTAGTGTAATAACAGATTTAAATCAGAGGAGCTACTTACCATAAATAAGGGCTTAATTTTAGGATAAAGGCTTAAAATTATCACATTTCTTTTTAAATGCTGCTATCTTTGCTAAATTATATTACAGAAACCCAAGTTTAACAGGTGCAGGGTGCAAGCCACAAGAGTGCAGCCATCATTGCACTGCCTTTATCCAGTTCCCTGTAGACTGATTTTAATGTGTGTTTATTTTTACACTGCTGCCGCGGTGGAAAGCAGGATCTGGAAAAAAATAAAACCCTCTGGCACAGCTGTGCAGATGTCCCTAACCAGTGCTGGTCCTACTGTAATGACATTCAGTATTAGTAACAAATAAATTTCCAATACTGCCTCTCTCCTCATCTGTGCGTGCCTCTCCTCCTTTTGCTCAGTCTGGTTTCTGGTTCCTTTGCTATTGTCGCTCTTGATCATTAACAGACCAGTGGCATATTGCACTCACAGCTGGCATCGTGCTTTCCTGTCTATATGCCTTCATGTAAGAAAGGCACTGAATCGATGCCTTGCCAGCATGTCTAAAGGTTGAGAGAATAACTAAAAAATTGCTGACGCCTGTTTGTTTTCTCAAAATAAACCTTGTGCCGATGACGTTATAAGCTCCAGCTGCCTAGGGGATTTCTTCCTCCGGCTGTGTGAAGGTTGACAGTAATAAAGAAGCCTTCTGACATGGAAGTCCTCTTCTTTCCTCTCTCCAGATTGTTTCCCTGTGGACCAAGATCATCACCAGAGCTACGGCGCAGCAAAGGGAGCTGGGCCTGTGCCAGTGGAGGCCTCGCAGCCAGGCCCACCCTGCCCTGTCTCCGGTCCCATCTCCAGCCCAGGAGCAGACCCCAGGGCTGGGATCATGCTGTGGGGTAGGACTCGATGCTCTGCGAGTCTCGTGTCTCGATTAATACCAGCAGGCAGCTCAGGGCACGTTGGTGCTACCTGATGGATCAGGGATTGGGCCTGAGCTGCAGGAAATGGTGTCTCAGGACAAAGAGCTACCAATGCTTTGTGTAGAGCACTTGTGCTTTCACTTGAACTCTTGCCTACGAGGTCTGAGGTGGAAGCTTCTGTTACTGCTGGTGCTTTTCCCATTGGGTCTGTCCTAAATAAAGAACTGAGAACTAGGTGGGATACCCAAGGCTTCTAACTGACTTCACACAGACAGGGTGTAATGTGCTGAAATGGGAGTGTCGGACTTTGGCTTTCTTAAATTTCCTGGTTATTGTTGATTTATATCAGATCCTTAAAGCTTTTTAAAAATAATGTGTTGTTTGTATTTCCTCAGCATTAATGAGTGAAAAGGATGACATATTTCATTAAAGTTTATGTATGCATTATTCTCAGAAAGACCCAAAGGGTTCTTCTGACATCAGCACATCCATTAGGCAATTGTTGCTAATGTGCATAATATGCATCAGGTAGACTTCATGGCTCCTGGAAATTTGTCATGCTGTTTTCCTTTAAACAGATGCCTGTAGTGTTTTGTATATGACATATATACAAAAACATACGCATATGCGGTGTGTATGTTGTGGTGTATATGTATATACTACAGATACATACTCCTCCATAAAACTCTCATAAAACACACAGCATATATGCCGTATGAGGAAAAATTCTGTACCGAATTAGATGTTAAAAGTTTTTATGCATACTCAGATGGTTTTTCAGTCAAGCTCACTATCAGGAGCTTTTAAGAGATTTTTCAAAGCTATCAAAAGGAACTGTTTGCTATATGATTACCACCAGTGCTTACTTTCAATTAAAAGTGTCCTGACATAAAGCAAGAATAAAAAGTGTATGAAAATAAGTACCCTGAGAGTCATTTTGTTACGCTAATTCTTGCAATTCCTTGTTCTTAAGAGCGCCAGAGGCCAGTTACAATTCTGGGAGAAGTTCACAAGGATATCCCTTTTTACCAATTCGCACTTGGTCTGCGCTAATGGTCTTTTTCTTTCTTTTTCTTTTCAAAGTGGTGATAAAAGCACTGAGCTCTGTAGCTGTGTTCAAAGCTTTGCATCAGTGGCTGGAGTCAGCAGAAGGCAGGCTGCAGCCCACAGCCGTGGGGATTCGTGCCCCAGAGATGGGGACATGGCTCATACCACATCAGCGTGGCCGGTGGCCAGCGAGGAGCTCAACCTGGCCGCATGGTCTCCAATGCTGGGAGGCCAAACCAGAGCAAGCAGCTGGACAAGCAGAAAATACAACACACCAAAGCTTCTTTTGACCTCTTTTTCACTCACATGCGAAGCTGCCTTTCCCAGAAAGGTCCCTGGGACAGCGCTTCTTTGGCAGCATCCTCTGAATTCCTTGCGAGTACGCTCTCCTTCTGAAGAGCGCAGACTTTGAGCTCAGTGCCTCGTATGTGTAGCTTAAAAACGTCCAGATCAAATTACCAGCTGCTGAAACATGGCATGTACAGGGCCGGCAGCGCCAGACCTGAACTGCTCATGCCTTGAATAGTGTCCTCTCTGTGTGAGGGTTTCAGTGAAGACTGTACATTCTGAAAGCAGTTCCAATTTAAGGAGTACAGCAACCAGGTTTCTAAACCTAAGCCTTGCCTTTACCACTTGCTGGTATCTCCATCAGATCACTAAGGCTGTGTTTCTTAAACTCAAGCCCTGTGCAACGACAAGTGAAAATTAAAGTTCAGAAAGGGTAAAACCTAAAATGCTGGAAAAGGCTTCTGCATTTCTACAACATTATACAGATATTTTCTTTTTCTTCGTAACATAAAAATGAGATTTTCTCACAAAGTAATTTTACTTTTTGTCAGGACATACAACTGAAGTGCTGAGAATACTGTAGTAGTCATTCACTGCAGTATAAAAGAAGCAAAGTCCATGTTGTTACAGAACGTATCCAGCAGCTGCACGGGTACTGTTTTGACAGGTACAACAAAAATATTTCTCTCTGAAAGACAGCAGCATAGACTGACTAACACCAGGTGTACAAAAAAGGGAAAAAAAAGAAAGAAAAAAGAGTATAACTTGATTTATAAAGAATATTCCTTTCTTATTTTAAAACATGCAGACACACTGGGGTGGGGGAGCGAGGGAGTGCTTTTTTTTTTTTTTAATGAATGAAAGAGATTTACCTTTTTCCAGTGCCAATCCCAAGTAATATGTCATAACCTAAATGTCACAAACGTTGGGCGGGTTAAACTGACAAGCTGTTAAACAACCAGAGGAGAATATTAGTCGGAAACTGTTCCAAGTGAAGATTTGATAGATAGTTTCGGAGGAAAAAAAAGAAAACAACAGTAACAGCAACAACAACAACAACAAAAAGATTGCTCATTTCTGAAATGGGCCTTGGAGACGTTCAGATATTGTTTAATGGGAAGCGAGCTTTTCCTGGAACAGACCACTGTGCAGGAGAGTGACTGAATAGGATGAAAGGCTCCAATTGCAGAATCACAAGGTGGTATCTATCACTCCAACCTTTTCATTTCCCAGCCAGACATATGGCTGAACCTTGTAATTTAAATGCAGATTATCTGTCCCAGCAGGAGCGCCTGAACGTCCTGGAAGCGGGGTCATGTTTCAGTAGGGGTGTCAGTAACAGTTTCACGTTGCATAATTTCAAAATGTTTTGTTCTCTACCAAATTGAAATGTTTTTCATATTTTTAGAGGATGGGCTTTTTTGCTTCTTTAAGAGGAAAAGCATTTATTTTCGATTTTCAGTACTGCCTGAAAGCTAGTTTGTCTCCTATTTATGCAGTAGGAATGAATCTCCTCATTTACAGTACCAGGATGGCTGAACTTCAGAGCGTTTGGCACCGCAGCCTGGATGGAACTGCAGTGTACATTGCACAGTGGCGAGCTTTATGTCCAGGGCCTGCTGATGCAGACGTGTCATTTAGTCATGTAAATGCAGGGATTTCACTGAAAAGCAAAGTAAATAGGTATGTGAGTATAGGTTCATAGGTCTTAGCACACACAATTACTTGCCAGATGTTTTGAGCATTAGGCAGTAAGAGCAACACGCACACGTCTCAAAATTATCCTGCCACCTGGACAAAATGCAAAGGCAAAATAGCAGGGATCCACACTGCCCACTCTCCAGCACTGCCCACTCTCCAGCACTACCCAATCCACTAAACACTCTCCAGAAACATCCTAGTCTGCCATCAAATCCCTCGAAGCAAAGTTTTGAGTAAGCTCAGATGCAGCCCAGGCTGAGGAAATGACACACATTTCTCACCTAAAATCTGTCTTGCTCTGGACTGACCAGACAAGACGTCTGGCTTCTGAAATCCCCAAGGACACGTAGCCTAGTGCGGTCCGAGTTCAGCTTTCAGGATATCTGGTGATAGCCATCTCACCTTGGAAATGGGACACTTGAACTGAGAGGTTTTTAGGCTACAACTCCTGGATACCGAAAGGATGCTTACATCGCTGCAAGGGATATTCAGAGGAGTGAGTTCTGCTGCTGCTTAAGCTAAGACACTGTGTAGGTGGTGCAGAAAAAGCCACATAGAGAAGAGGAAAGCAAGGAAGATAGATTTATATTTGAGTATATTCTAAATTTTATAAGAAATAGTGTTGCCAGTGGGAGCAGGGAGGTGATTGTCCTGCTGTACTCAGCTCTGGTGGTGCTGCACCTTGAGTACTGCGTTCAGTTTTGGACCCTTCACTACAAGAAAGACTTCAAGAGCCTGGAGTGTGTCCAGAGAAGGGCAACAAAGCTGGTGAGGGATCTGGAGCACAAGTGTTATGGGGAGCAGATGGGGAAGCTGAGATTGTTTAGTCTGGAGAAGAGGAGGCTCAGGAGAGATGTTATTGCTCTCTACCTCTGCCTGAAGGGAGGTTGTGGTGAGGTGGGGGTTGGCCTCTCCCATGTAACTAGTGATAGGAATAGAGGGAATGGCCTCAAGTTGCACCAGGGAGGTTCAGCTTGGATATTAGGAATATTCTTCTCAGATCACATCCGTGTCAGTCAATGCTAGCATGTAAAAATGCATGCGTCAGCATGTCAAGGATGAGAAAGCCCCAACTGCTGGAGCTCTTCTGCCAAATGAAGGATAAATGCTTTAAAAAGGCTACTTTTAGAACTGGAAGCAAAGAGGAAATTAACACAAGGGAAGTGATGGGGGGAGCACAGCAGGAGCAGAGCAGAATTTAACTAGAGCACTGCTATGCAGCTGATCTTCATAATCTTGGTGTTATGAATGGTGGGCAGAGGGATATAAGCACATCCTGGGCATACATTGATGAAATACCATCACTTGGTATGACTAAACAATGGAACTTCTGTTCTAACTCATGGGTTGAACCAAATGGAACATATCACAGCATAAGAAACGTTCAAGCAATAGGAAATCTATGTGCAAAAAGATGTGTGGAAAATATATCTCCTGGCCAAGTTGTTACCATATTAATTATTTAGAATAGTATGTATGGTGCTGTGGAGGGCCGTTGCATAGGCAGAGAATTTACATCCCTCAGAGACACACAGAAGAGAAATTAGAAGCCCATAAAGACTTATTTCAAGTGCTTGTTGCAGTGCATATGTAGGAGTACATCTATTTTTCTGCATGGTAGAAAAACTAAGTTCTTCCTAGAAACCAGCACGCAGGGTCAGTGAGCGAAGTGGAAGATGAAAGTGAGAAAGGGGAAAAAGGACATAGTAGTCATTTTGGGGGTGTTCAGTAGGTTCTTTCTACTGAATCTCCAAATGTGTCTTTAGCAAAGTACATTCAGTAAGTTGGGAATCAAGGAACGTTTCCACATTTTGGGTTGTTCATCAGCAATTGGTCAAAGAGAGCATGGCTCAACATTTGATGGCCTTTTTTCACAAGCAAAATCTTAAAATCTCTGTGTTTTAGAGAGAGATTTTGACATGCTCATTCCCCATCCCTCTGGCTTTTAGGCATGTTGTTGCATATTTTGGTTAAAAGTCCCAACCAAGAAAACCATCCCTTTCTATGCCTTGTTTGCTTCAAGCCTTTGAAAATCTAATTTAATGAATTCTGCCTTTTGCCTCTCACCTAAATAAACAGTCTTAAAAATAATAATAAGAATAAGAATAAGAAAAAAAAAAGCCCCAACAAACTAATGCCATCAACAACATTAACAAATGTCCTGTCTGTGAGCACAATTAGTAAGAAAACAGCCTTAGTGGTTTTTAGCCTGCAGACACCCTCTGGAACTCCACAACCATAGATTCTAATTAAGGGATTGACTTTTCAAGAAAGATTAAAATAACTAAATGCATTTAGCTTTGCTAAACAATGGTGGGGAAGGAATAAGAGAACCCTCAGCAACAATAAGATTGTAAACACCAACAATGGACAAGGGCTGTTTAAAGGAAGAAAGAAAACACTTGTCTAGGCAGCAAGAGTAATAGGGAATAATAGAAGCATGAGATAGAATGTGTTCACTATCGATTATTGGTATTCTTATTATGGCACAACTCTTGAAGAAACACAGCGATGTTACTTGCCAAGGGAAGATCTATTCATGACTGAGGAAAATGGAAGGGCTCTAATTCCCCTATTAGCACTGCCAAGTGTAACATCTACTTCCATGTGACCAGGGAAAGGCTGTACGACTGTATATCCTCTTTATCATGAAACTGCTTGCAGTTCTGCAAGTGTTTGCTTTTTAAACACCTTTTGTAGAAACACTAATCAGAAAGAACATTTAGAGAACTGCATACCTTCAAAGGAGTGGAGGTGGGTCCACCACCTTCCCTATGGCAGGGTGAGTAAGACGATTGGGAAAGCAGCAGAGGCCATACAGGATGATGTGCCTATTGTTTTGATGCTACAACCAGGGGTAGGAGGTGCTGTGTTTCTAAAGTGAGCTAAAGTGGATCCTTGGCTCCACCAATGGGGTTACTTTTTCAGGCATGTAAGCAGCTTGATGGAGAAGACAGAAATAAAGCTGGAGCAACCTCTGCTCAAAATAATCTGCTACTGCTGTTCAATCCTGATACACTGATTTTTCCTACATGCTTCAGAGACAGACACATTTTGAGATTAGAATTCTTGGCTGGCCCCAAAGCCTCTAGATTTAATTCATATTTAAAAGACCAGGGTCAACCCTATCAAATATTTTTAGGTCATCAAGATTCAGGCTGGAGCAGAAGTCTGGCTGCAGTAAATTCTATTACTACAAATTATCTTTAAAAACACTGCAAGGCCTATCACATTTTCTAGGTCTTGATAGTGGAAGAGTATGCTATCACTGTTGAAAGTACAGCCTTTGAAGTAACCTGGACTGCATCCATTAAATCTCTTGAGTAAAAGCATGAACATTTCCACTGATGTCTTAGGATCCAGAGGTGAATGTGGTGCCGATATACAGATCCATGTGTCCAGACTCAGAGGTAAATCCAGCAAAGACCTCTCCCTTGTTCACCTAGGGACAGTTTGCAATGGTCTCTCAGAGTGCTTCTTTTCATACAGCAATACATCACTTTTGCCTGTACTAATGACAAACATCCCAGTCTTCTCCCCTACCCAAGGGCTCGCCAAGTGAGCATCTTCCCTCCATTCCACAGCGTGTGTGCAGCTGGGAACATGTACGATGCCGTGACATTCTAAGATGTAGTTTTATCAGCAGTTATTCAAACAGAATTATATCCAGGGATATTTTTTTTATTTTATTACAGAGTATGCATTCAAGTGTAGCAGTACAGCATCTGTCGTGCAATTGTGATGCCATGTGATGGTAATGTTTCCAAATAGTCTATCCCACAACAAAAGGTCAGCAAGGAACCACTTAGAGACACACAATGACAGACTTCTTTTCTACCTGACGTGCAATCTTCTCAGAAAACGAAGGCAGAAATTACTAAGTGCGCTTGAAAAACATAGAGTGAGAGGTGTGTGTACAAAGCCAATTAAGGAAAGAATTGCTTTTTGCTGCTTTTTTTCCTGGTGCGCTCTTTTGGAAATTTACCTCCATATACTAATTAACCTCTGGGTGACTTTATGTAAAGTAGATTTTTTTTTTTTTTTTTTGCAGTGTTGCTGTGGTAGTGTAAATGTCTTACAGTTATGTAAAGCGCTTTGAAAGTAGCCAACAAAGTTTCCTTTTATTGTATTACTCTGTAAGATGTAGAAATGACCAGGCTTTCTTGGAATGATGAGAAGAAAAGATGAGAAGTGCTGTGAAAGGTATTGGGAAGATACACACAGTTCTTGGGCCACATCCCCAGCTTACTAAACATGGCCAGGACAACCACTCAGTGTAGCTGTTCACATTGCCATCAGTTCAAGACATGGTCTCGTACACTGAACATTGATTTTAAGGATGTTAACTGAAGGCCTAGAACCCTTGGTGATCTTGGAGAAGTAATTTCACTAACCTCAATCTGAGAGCACCACTTAGGGAATCAAGCAATTGATTTCCCTTATGGCAGCAATTAGTTTTCTTGGGGGTCTGTTGCACTGGGACAATGTTATTATTATTATTATTATTTGTGGGAAATTCAATTAAGGGGACAGTGGCTGGATTTATAAAGTTTTGCTTTTATGTCATGGAGCTCTGGGGGCAGAATTAGCCCTGGGGAGCTACTGCTGTCCAGAAATACGCAAATTGCTTGGAGTGCCCAGATCCATGTCAGGAGAGCTGAAGGTTACGATGAAGCAAAATGTACTTTTGAGTGGCCTCTAAAGTGTATGGCACAACAAAGATGTCTGGCCATGCCAATTAAATCAATAAATCTGCTTCAGGATGAAATGAGCAAGACCCTAAAGAGGAGTGTCTTTCCCCATTACAGTGTGGTTGTTTCTGATGTAAATATCCACTGTCTGCATTTAATCTGAAATATCCCGGTCCCTCAAGCAAGCGCATCTAATATAGGGAACAGTGTGGAGAGATAAGAGAATTAGGGTATGTAACAATTAGATGCCTGCTGTCTATTATTATTTATAACATATATGTGCATGGGAACTTCTTCACAGTGCAGTGACGGAGCACTGGCACAGGCTGCACAGAGAGGTGGTGGAGTCTCCTTCTCTGGAGATGTTCCAGACCCACCTGGACGCCTACCTGTGCAACCTGGGCTAGGGAGCTGCTTTGGCAGAGGGGTTGAACTCGATGATCTCTAGAGGTCCCTTCCAACCCCTACAGTTCTGTGATTATACATCAACATGTGCTTATTACACACTATATTACATGCCACACATTTATCGTTGTTGGGGTAACGCATCATTTTGAAAAACTGNCTATTAGATGCAGGGATGAGTTCTTAGTGTGATGGAGAGACAGGCATGGTTAAAGACATGAGGATGATGAAGGTAATAGGTGGAAGCTGCCTCCTCACAGCATCCTGACTATCAAAGTCTCTCCAGTGACACTACTGGGAGAGCAATCTGCTTAATGTCTTCCCTTCACCTACCCCTTTCTCGGTCAACTGGTTCCTGGGTGAAGCAGTAATACATACAATTGTGGGAAGTGGTGCAGAAATTTCCAAGGTCCAGCCCTCCTTTGCTGCTTTCTGCCTCTTTTAGGATGAGAAGAAACGCTGAGTCGGCAATATTTTCCACCACACAGGGGCCCCAGGTTTGGCAATGGACTTTCAGACTTCCTCCCACCAGAGCCTGCATATCTTGACATCATCTTGGTGGCACAGGCAGCGGCCCCTCCTGGCTCCAGCACTTGGACAGAGTGAAAAAGGAGTGGAGGTGTGCGGTGCTGGGGCTGTGCGGTGTGCTGCAATCAGCCCCAGGTTGCTGTGGGTCAGCGTGACTTAATTACAGAAGACAGACAAAAGACACTGTGGCAGAGGAGGGGCACTGCTAGTATGCTTTAAAATTAAAAAAAAAAAAAAAAGNTGCTTTTATGTCATGGAGCTCTGGGGGCAGAATTAGCCCTGGGGAGCTACTGCTGTCCAGAAATACGCAAATTGCTTGGAGTGCCCAGATCCATGTCAGGAGAGCTGAAGGTTACGATGAAGCAAAATGTACTTTTGAGTGGCCTCTAAAGTGTATGGCACAACAAAGATGTCTGGCCATGCCAATTAAATCAATAAATCTGCTTCAGGATGAAATGAGCAAGACCCTAAAGAGGAGTGTCTTTCCCCATTACAGTGTGGTTGTTTCTGATGTAAATATCCACTGTCTGCATTTAATCTGAAATATCCCGGTCCCTCAAGCAAGCGCATCTAATATAGGGAACAGTGTGGAGAGATAAGAGAATTAGGGTATGTAACAATTAGATGCCTGCTGTCTATTATTATTTATAACATATATGTGCATGGGAACTTCTTCACAGTGCAGTGACGGAGCACTGTCACAGGCTGCACAGAGAGGTGGTGGAGTCTCCTTCTCTGGAGACGTTCCAGACCCACCTGGACGCCTACCTGTGCAACCTGGGCTAGGGAGCTGCTTTGGCAGAGGGGTTGAACTCGATGATCTCTAGAGGTCCCTTCCAACCCCTACAGTTCTGTGATTATACATCAACATGTGCTTATTACACACTATATTACATGCCACACATTTATCGTTGTTGGGGTAACGCATCATTTTGAAAAACTGTGAGCTCCCCCTGGGAATTATGGCTAAGGTGCTCAACTCGGGGAGAGAGTATGAGGCTGTGAATCCCAATCCTATAAAGCTGTTTGCTTGCAGCCCACACTTAGGCACTTGAAGTCTTGAGATGGAGGAAATGCTACTGTATATCTGTTTTCTGTCATTCTTCTTGGTTAGTTTAAGAGGCCTTCCGCTCAGTGCTCTGGCTGTTGTGAATCTGAGGCACCTAATTCTCCCCGTGATATATACAGAATTGATATTTCAAACTGCACGTTACGAATTCAGTAGTAGGAGCTTGTGAGTTATGTGTGGGGAAGCTCAGTGTTTGTGTGTAGTTTGTAGATGTAAATCCAGGTGTCTGTAAGTTAAGCACACAGCAGCTACCCTGTAGGCTTGCAAATTTTGCTGGCTTTTAGCCTGTGAAATGCTGAAGCATTTGGATCAGTGCCAAATAACTGTCTTGTTCACCACCTATATTGGAAAGAGGATATTCACGGTGAGAGGTTTACTTCATGAAAGTCTGGGGAAGAAAAATATAGAATTTCAGAGAAATATTAAAGGAAAAATCTTATCATCAGTTCTATAAANGCGTGTTCAAAAGAAAAGACACAGCAGACTAAGAAAAAGAACGAAGCCGCCTTTTCTCGCTACCCCGAGCTGGCCTCATGCTCCGGTGTGTTTCCATGGAGGCTGTTGCTGTCACTGCATGGCTCATGCTGGAGTGTCACATTGGATGGGAGCCAGCTCAACAAGAAAAATAAAGTGAGTTTTTAAGAGGTAACGTGGTAAATGTTCTTCCCAGTCTGGCTACCAATATGTGCTGTCTAGCCTGAGGCGCGCAGCACATATGGGTGAAGCTACTGAGGTTTGGTACTTTTAACTTCTCAAGTCACTCTGTACAAAACCAAAGGATACACATTAGACTCGTTGAGAAGGAGGGAAAAAATAGGTAAGGAAAGGTAAGGCCTAGAGATCTGATCTCAACGGACTGTCACTGGCAATTTCTGAATTCTTATGCTGGGGCTTAGAGGCTTTTCCACATACCGGGGGATTTTCCCTGTGATTATGCACAGGCAGTGAGGGCAGCACAGCAGCCTGGCCACACCACTGGTGCCCAGGCAGGTGATGGTGTCCCGGGCAGCAGCAGATGCTGGCATTTGGGCCACCTGCTTCAGGCAGCTGGACCAGCACCCCTGCCCTCCTTCTATCCCAGCAGCAGCCTGGCTCCAGTTGCTCTTTTCTTCCTGGAAATTCAATTTTACCTCCACTACTGAGAATCTGGCCCACCCATTTGGGGATCTGCGTTAGAAAGGGCAACCTCTGAAACAAAGTATAGTTGATGTCTGCTGCGGGGAAATCTGCTCTTCCCTCACTTGGGGTCTTTCAAGGCACTTCAGCAGTCACTTCACGCTGTGTCCCTGGGCTTCTGGGACAGCATTGCAACCTCCTTCTCTTTTTCCCATCTGTCAGCTCAGTCATGACAATGGGGCAGGCTGGAGTTTTCTTTCAGCTCATTCGATTTCTATGGCTAGCGTTTGCCAAGTGCTCAACCGTTTGTAAAACTCATGTCATCAGTTGTCATTAGGAAGAGAATTGATAAGTGGTATTTTCTGAGCCTCGCAGTCAGTCAAAGAAATTCATTCTCTTAGTTAAAACAAACAAAAAAAACAAAACAAAAAACAAAACAAAAAAAAAACAAAAACAAAAAAACAACACAAGCAAGCCAAAATGTTAAGTAAGCAATTGCAACAACACAATGATTAGTTTTTTTTAGCTGTTAGATTGATACCCAGTGGCCCAACTATGGTTAATAGTCTGTGAAATACCCCTTTTAAAAATTACAACGTGTTCCCCCAAAGAAATTTACTCATTTGAAATGTGATGTGTACAACTGAGTCCAGATGAATCCTCTTAAGCAACTTTTAATCCAGAAAGCATTGTGGCATATTCATTACGCCCAGGTACAACAGTGGGCACTTCGAGCCCAAGTGATAAAATAACAGAAGTGTTGAAAAGAAACATTTTCTCTGTGTCTCAATTCCATTCTGATTCCAAGCCTCTTCTACTCTTGAGGCAGAGCAAATAGCACCAGAATCCAAGAGGGGCTGGTACTGGAACAGCCAAGCTGTGAGGCAGAGAAATCAAAAGGAAAGTTACCAACGTGAATGTCATAGTTACACAGGAAGGTGTCTGTAACGTAGCATGGAAGATGGGAAAGGAGAGGAAAGGAGTAATGCTGTCTGAGTAAAGAAAAAGCCTGTAAATGCTTATTTGCTCGGGGATTTGTTTCGTTGTAATTTATTTAATACCTCCACAGAGAACAAAGAACTTTGCTAAATGAAAAACAACTGGAACCAAACCACATAACTTCCTGAAAATATTTGCTGTGCCTAACACCTGACAAGAAATGCGTAGAAGATCATTGAGATAATACAAGCAAAGAAGACGTTTCAGGTGTTTTGCCTGCCTACAGAGTACAGAATGAGAGACACTGGAGCCATACCTGCCCTGCTGAGCGTGCAGAACCTTCTCAGTGCCATGAACAAAACCCGAGTGCTTCTGCAGCATTTCTTCCCACTTTGAAACTGCCCTTCTGCGTCTGTCTCCCTGTGCAGAACTTCCTCTGCAGCTCGTCAAACCTGCACACTGAGAACAAATCAGAAACAGGCAGTTTTGCAGAGAGAACAGTGGAGTGTAACATAACCAGGAGCCACAGAGAGCACAGCATGGTGTGAACTGCAAGGAAAACTTCGAAAGAGAGTCCCACAACAAGTTGGTGTCTAACCAGAAGAGATGTGGTGACTTTAGTGTTGGTATAAGGATGTGATACACCTCTCTTTATAAAGCAGTGCTTAGGAGATCGCTCATTCTCTGTTGTCTCCTGAACAACCAAATAACACGTTATTCAGTACGCTGTGCTGAGGCAATGGGATTAAATACACAGCTTAAAATCACCTAAGAAGTTTTCTCGGGATGGTTTTAAGTCCATTAATTCAGCTGCAATTGACATAGCTTTGAAAGGAAGATCCAGAGCTGCTCGTTCCATCCCCAGGCTTTGAACTGCAGTGCTCTCTGTGACCAGGGGATGCTTTTTTACATTTGTTTTTCTTACAAAATTATTAACTGAACACTGGAGAGCTGCAAAAAAGCAGAATTTTCGTTCACAGAATGTGTTCATTGATGACTTCTCTCTCCCTACTAACTTTCGCCAGTGTCAGATTACACTAAATAAGAAACTGTCTCTCCTGTTATTCTGGAGCTATTCTCTTAAATAAGATCACAACCCTTCAATGACTCTTGCTGAAATAAAGCAACTTTAAAAAAAGAAAAAGAAGTGCAGGATCTCAGTGTGAGGTTATATAAAGGGCACGCAGCTTTCAGATCAAGGGAGCGCTATCACTATGCAGCCCCACTTTCCTAGAATATATATCTTGGCAACTCTGCTAATCTAAATCTGGCAAATTGAATATTTTGATCTCTATCCCTGGAGAAAAACATACTCTTATTATATTAGATTATAATTTTCCTCTGTTACGCCGAACTACTCTCCGCTATATCCTTTATTATGTAAGAGAGGCTGCACTGTGAGCATGACGGTTGCCATTTGTGCACTGATCTAGGTGTTCAGGCTCACTCAAGAGCTGATGTCCTCACTCCAAAGAGTTTGCAGTCTAAGGCTTTATCGTGGTGCTCAGAAGAAGAGGCAAGCACAGTTTATTCACATTAAGCCTAACGCCAGTGTGGGTGTACAAGGAACTGAGGAAGTACTTGGCCGATGATCACAGGCTGGATTGCAAGACAGCAACCATATCAGAAAGGCTGTATCTGCTGATGTGGTCAGTTCCTTGGCAAAAAAAACCCCATTCACGTGCTTTTATTCAAAAGGGAAGGCTTGTGAGAGGAATTAGCAACACAATCCCTCAACTGCAGGTATTTGAATTGATTATCTGTCAACCCAAAGGTTCCCCCAAGTTCAGCAAATGAACACAATCTGTCTTCTAAAATATATCATGTAATTTGTTACCGCTGTTTTTTTTTTTTTTTTT
>VXAB01004429.1:24299-192742 GCA_013399175.1 Odontophorus gujanensis
GGGTTTGTTTTGTTTTGTTTTTTTCCTTTTTTTTTTTTTAACCTTCTTTTAGCTCCTCGATTCATGGAGTAGTGCAAAGCATTTAAAGGGGGCTGTGGGAGAAACGATCTTTTTCCTTGCCGACCGCCAGCGCTTGGCTGCGGGGAGAAGCGCTGCGGGGCATTTGAGGGATGACTGCGATGCATGCTGGAGGGAGTTGGGGACCTGGGAGGTGCTCTTTGGTTTCTGCCACTGATAAAGAAGTGGTGCCAGACGTGTGGAGAAGAGGAATGGCAGATGAGGGCGGTTTTTGTTTTAATTTCTATTTGTTCTTTTTCTTCAGCAGTACTTAACTTGCAGTAGTATTTCCAGGCTGCCTACCCGTTGTTCCGCTAGAAAAACCTCTGAGGGGAAGACCTATGAGAGCCTGAGGGGGGGGCAGAAGAATATTTGCAACAACTTTTAAAAATAAACTTTAAAGATTGCAGGGCTGGCTAATAACCATGGAGCCCTCTGCCTGTTGGGATTAGCCTGATCCGAGTGCGTGCGAGCTGAGTTTCTCTGCTGAAGTGAGATTTAGATACTGCAGCATCAAACCAGGTCTTGTGCCATGGAGAGGGCTGCAAACCCCAGTGGTAGGAATAGTCCTGTTCTTGAGTTTGCAGACCTACACAGTGCATGACTGTACTCCCTGTAATTAAGTAGAAATATAGACCACGCTGTTTGGGCAAAAGGTCTCTTCCAGGTGTTCAGGGTGCTCCTAAGTGTTGCTGAAACCCTGTGAAATTCAGTGTGTGTTCTGTAGTGCTTAGAAGGGTGAACTGTTGTTGAACTTTTGGATAGGCGTCTACCCACCCAGAGAACTTATCAGCTAAAGGGAAGGTGTGTGCTGTGTCTAATCACTGGGTAGGCAGTGCCTGCTGACTCCACCTTCCCAGTGCTATGGTGTGGCAGCCTTCATCTTTGGGGCTGCTGGGTCATCTATGAGCTGCGCTGCTCTTTGGGATGGCTGACCTCCTTGCTTGTTTCCCAAAGAAATGAATGTTCTTTGTGTTGGGTAACATATCTCCTCAGTATGAGGTTGGTTTTGACCGGGTCTTTCTTCCACTCAGGTTGGGTATACAAATGCCTTATTCATCATCTCATATTAATAATGCTGGGGGAATACTCTTTTTTTTTTTCTTGAAGTGTTTCATTTTTGGTTTCTGAAGAATTGCCTTGATTTATTGTGTTGGGACATAGTTGTGGTTTGCCTTTTCTTGACTTAAATACAAAGAGAAACAAGAAAAAATAATAATTTATTGAAATGGAAATTTCAATTTTAGAAAAGCTGAGATGGATGCAGCAGTGAGACTTTGACCTTCTCAGCTCTTGACTAGTGGTTGTTTACTACAGCTGCAGCTGTGTGCCTTTGAAAGAGGAGGAGCTGCACACGCAAGCATGCTCACTTTCCTCGGCTAAGAAGAAAACATAGGAAGAGGCTTGATGGTTCAAAGTGAGATTTAAGACAAGTATTAAGCAGTCAAGAGTGCAGCTTTTCCTTCACTGTTGTGCAGGGTACACTCTACTGTGAGACACGTATTGAGTCTTGAAAGTGGAAATGCGAAACCATGAAATGATGACGTTCCCTATTATGTGAAAAAGATTTTTATTTTAATGAAATACATCCTAGAAAAGTGAAATGCTTGGATGCTGTAGTCCTGAAGATGCTTTAACGGTGTTCGTCAATCAGAAGCTCTATGTACTGAACTTCAGACAGACCTGTTTCTGCTAAGTGGATTTTAAGTTCATCCTAAACAATGAGTGAACAACAAGAACTATATTTGCAGATTATATGTTACTGGGATAGTTTCTAGTTGAGTGTATGGCTCTGAAGACAGAGTTGACTAAAGCACTGCTGATTATGTGTGAGTAGCCCAGTTACAGTAGTGGGTAAAACCGGACCTAGGTGAGGAAAGTTGTGTGGTCTCTCTTGATATGAAATAAAACTGTGCTGGTAATGGTTGTGTTTGCATTTTGAAGCCCTTCTCTGCGTAGGTCTGCTTAGATTTGGAGCCTTAAAAGGTGTGAACTTTCTCATACTTCGTTGAGGTTTGGTGCGATTGGTTGAAGTTGGCTTTGAATCTGTGCTTTTGTCTTTGGTCCCAAGCAATAACTATAACACAAAGATAGGTGACTGTTCTTTAATCAGTTCTATTTATTGTTTGGTAGCAGAGAGTTCTTAAAGCAAAGAAGCAAAACACCAACACTGAGAGACAGAAGGAAGTTAAAAATCAATGTAGCTTTGCCAAGAAGTGTGTAGATCTATGCTGTATGTAAAGTTGAGCTAGTGTGGATTTTCCTTTCTTGATTTCAATGTAACACCTCTTGGTATTTTTCAGAATGAATAATTTAGACTTTAGTCTAAACCGCAGTCGAAGTATAATATGGAATTTTTGTTTTCTTTTTATTTTTTTGGTGTCCATTGCAAAATAATGTGATTTGAATTGGAGAAGGCATCTTGACATTGTGGCTGTGCCTGGCTCATGTAGCTGTTGCTCTTTCATTTCCTGTCTTTTTTGGCAGAGGTGATGGCACGAGCCATTGCAGCGTTGTTCAACTGAAATACATGGTAAAACTTGGCTCAGAAGTGAACGTATGAACTCACGTGAAATGTCTTCAGAGATTGCAGGTGGCCCAGCACAGGCCAGTGGGTAAACTTGGGTGCTGATCCAGGAGGAGCCATCCTCTCTCTTTGCTGCCTCTTTGCAGCATGACAGCATGGAGGTGACTGAAGCCCCGTCAGGTCACCACTTGCAGCAGCCCCAGTAGCCTCTGAATAGTGTGTGGTGTGAAGCACATCCCGTGCTGCATCCTGAGGTGTTGGTTCTTCCTCCCCTTCAGGGAACTCCCTTACCCTTTGGTCTTGATACATCCCGCTGACCATGCACATCTCCACAGCTGTGTATGCCAGCTCCTGTCAAGGGAGCCTGTTTATTTACAGATGGAAGGGTAGGACATGCCTAGGTGATGGCTTGCTGACTGAAATTACTGTTGTCATTTTTAACACTAATGGAAAACCACAAAGTTAAGGACGTAAAAGCTAAGGTATGTCAGAAGTGAAATTGCACATGTAAGATTCAAGGGAAATCATGTGATTCAAGACTAATGAACAAAGTTTACTGGGACCATTGTAACTTGACATTTCCTCTGAATGCAATCCTAACAATGTCTAGATTTTTATTTTTGTAATCTCTTGGTTTTGTTTATTCACGGTTTTTTCCCCTCTGGAACACAAGAAAGACATTTCCTCATGGTGTTTATCCTTCTGTGGGTTGCTGGTAGCGCTCGCGTTGATGAGCTTTGGAGTTGCAGCACAAGCCAGCATCACTTGAGTTAAGGCACGTCTGGTTAGCAGTAGCAAGCTTTTGTCCTCTGTGTGAACCAGCCCTCAGAAGAGGAATGAAGTATGCTTTTTGCTAATGGCTGGCACGGTATTTGCTACATAGCAGAGTAATGATGGGACTCAGAAATCCCCAGCTTTGTTCCTGGCTGTGGGGTGAACTTGCTGCCTTTGTTTAAATGCAGAACAATCAAATGCATGACCTTGGACATCAGCGCAGCAAAGGGGATAATTAATCAGATGTATCGTGTTGGAGACCTGAGCTCCTGTCTCAGTTTTTTTCAGATGTCGCATTAGGATAACTGCTTTCTTATCCCTCTGTAAGGTGGCAAGCAATGATCCCGATTTCTAATTAGTGTGTGCATTATCCAGTGGTCAGAACTGCAAAGAGCACAAGGTTATGAATGCTAACACCAGTTTTCCTGCTGACTACCTAAGGATGGTTTCCTTTTATCTGCCTTGGCCACTAAGCCTGTTGGTGGTGGTGGTGTTGCATCCGTAGAGGCTTAGGTCCCCATCTGCAATGCAGGAAGCACGGTGATGCCCTCTGGCTGGGTCCCTTTAACTGACCTGCAAAGAGCCTGGACCATCAGACGGAGTGCTTGGGGCCTGTTAGCAGAGTTGGATGTCTTGCCAGCAAGTCTCTGGAAGCCTTCCTGAGCATGTGCAGGCTGTAACTTAGGTAATGGTGTTCAGCTCTCAACAGAGTGGCTGCGGCACGGGCAAAGGTGACTTCTAACCCCAGCAGTTTCTGTTAGGAAAGGTTTAACCTCTTTCTGTGGCTCTCCGTGGAAGAATCTTTCCAAATAAAAACATTCTGAATTGTTCTTTAGACTTTTTCCTTTACCAACATAATCAGAAATACCTGATGTATTCTTGTATCAGACTTGGCAGAAGTGGACGCTGAGAACTTCAGCTGAAATGATTAAGTTTGTTAAATAATCTAGTATTAGAAGTTTACATCACAGAGAAACTGGTCATTGTCAGTTACTGTGAATGTTGTTTTTTTTCTGTGGGACTGACATTTTTAGATGAGGGGTTAAAAATGCAGGACACTTTTCATAGCAGATGTTGCAGTAGGTGGTCATCCTCGTTACAATTAGTTGTACTAGTTGCTGGTTCTTCCTAGGAAAAAAAGGAAAGATGACTGTATTATGCAGTAACACTTGACACAAGTCAGAGCAGGACTTAGAATAATGTAGACTGTCTTTATTTTGAATGTGCTACGCTGGCATAAAACAGTTTTGAATAGTTTTGGAGTAAGAGTTGGCAGTGCTGTAGGAGAGCATGTAAAGAGCTATGATTGATGATGCTTTAAAATCTTTTTAAGTGTCGGGCAGTAGTTGGAGCTATTCCAGTTGCTTTTTCACGGAATCCTATAGTTGCAAGAAAGTTTGGGTTGAGTGGGGAACAGAAAGATTTTCTTAGAAAAAACCCCTAAAAACAGAGGTTGGGAAAAGTCATTCCAGTCCCTGTAAATCAGTAAGTTACAAGATGACTTAATTTTTCAGTTTCTATCTAGTCAATGAAATCTTCTTTGTAGATGATGCCTTGCATAATTTGGGAAGGAAGAAATGAACAGCATGAGTAGTGTTGGGTTTTTACCCTTCTGAAAGGGAGAGCATGCAAACCCAGTCTAGTTGGCACATGGATTTGGAGGCTGTTAATTCAAGAATTACTGCCATTTTCAGTTTTGCTTTCCAGATCTATATTCAGCTAAATCAACGTTTTGCTAAAAATGCCTTCAGTGTATATTTAAAGAATATATATCAATAGTTCTGGGCCTTGTATTTCGAGAAGATCAATAGTCACACGAAACAAATACAAGCACAGAACAAACTGAAAAATATTAGATTTAGAACTTTTCTTTTTTCCACGTCCCAGCCCATATTTGAAATAGATTTATTTTATGCTTACTGCAGACGTGCTCTCCTTTAGTTCCTATGTGCTGCTGGATTTAAGAAGGCTGTATTTCTTGTTCATTGCGATTGTAAAGAGGCGTGTGGGCAGGGGCAGGGGTGGCAGTCTGTGCGTAGTAGTTGAAGGCACTTGTCGAAGACAATTCTGGTGGACAGCTGAATAAAACTCATTCCTTTCCTTAAAAGAAGAGCCTCGATCACCCTTACTTCAGAGGTATGCACCAAAGTCACGATACCACAAGTGTTCTTAAGGTAAAAAAACAAAAAAGTCTATCTCATTGAATGACTACAGAGAAAACCTAAGATGATTAGCTTCCACATAGCTGTGCACACTGTACTTGTTTAAAGACAAGTGAGAGGTGACCTGCTCAGGTCACCTTAAGTCCTTGAGAAAACATTCCTGTCCCTGTGGGATTTACTGGCGGTGAGGCAGGGAGATTCCATGATCTGTGTGCTGGTTGATTTTGTGTGTGTGTGTGGCTTCCACAGTAACACCACACATTGTGAGAGCAGGCACCCTTAACCACGCTGTGCTTTTCTTCAGTGAGAAAAAGCACCAGGAACTTAGCTTTGGTACCTGAGTTCTTTTGTGGGTGTGACCCAAAGTCCATCAGCAGAAGTGGACAGCAAATCAAGTGAGATGATCCTCCCCCCTCTATTCTGCCCTAGTGAGGCCTCACTTGGAGCATTCTGTCCAGTTCTGGGCTCCCCAGTACAAAAGAAGACAAGGATCTCCTGGAAAGAGTTCAGCAGAGGACCACAAAGATGATACAGGGCGTGGAACACCTCTCTTATGAGGAAAGGCTGAGAGACCTGGGTCTGTTCAGACTTGATAAAAGAAGACTCTGAGGGGATCTGATCCACGGCCATAAATATCTAAGGAGTGGGAGGCAAAGAGACGAGACTGGATTCTTCTCAGCAGTGTGTGGTGATAGGATGAGGGGAAATGGCCACACACTGATGCATAGGAAGTTCCACACAAATGTGTGTGGGAACTTCTTCACAGTGCAGTGACGGAGCACTGTCACAGGCTGCACAGAGAGGTGGTGGAGTCTCCTTCTCTGGAGATGTTCAAGACCCACCTGGACGCCTACCTGTGCAACCTGGGCTAGAGAGCTGCATTGACAGGGGGTTGGACTTGATGATCTCTAGAGGTTCCTTCCAACCCCTACAGTTCTGTGATTCTGTGAAGTGAGAAAGGCTGTATTGCACATCCCTGTCAAACGTGGCTATGGTTCCTCGTGTGTACAGCTTTCATTAACACATTCTTCTCCTCTTCTGAAAAAAAGAATTAAAAATAAAGGGAGAAGATTTATTTTTGCAATTGACTACAGCCCAAATTAGCTCCTTCCTATTGTTCAGTTCTTGTCACTGTGTGTTTAGCTGTTCCTTTTTCTGCTTTTTGCGGCAGTGTTTCTCTGTCCCTCTTTAGTTGAAAAATACTGTTCCCTTTTTTTTCTGTTGTATCCCTTTTTCTTCTGTTCCACTGATGACCCGAGTAGAACAGTTTTGTAATGAAAAGGCTTCTTTAATTTTTGATTTTCTTTTTTTCCACTATTTTTTTCTTAATCTTTCTACTTGTACTCCCGTGCACATCCCCAACTCACAGGCTAATACATCTTATGGGCTGTGTTTGGTGTGATGGTGGATGTTATTGCTAGGTTCAGTGCTAGATATTTGAGATATCCTTGTATATTACTGTGAGACTGTAAATAGCAGCATAAAATTAGCTAAAAATTAGAAATATTAAATCACTGTCCGTTGAAATGTTCTCCTTATGTCATACAATGCTACAATTAATTCAGCGGAACTGAAAAACATTTATCTGTATAAACGAATCTATAAACGTGATTTCTGAAGAAGTGAGGCATGCTATGGGAATCGTTTGATACGATCTAAATCTTTAATTCCTGTCAGACATGATAGACTTTTTCGTTTAAAAGTTTAATGAGTAAGCTGCAGCTTTTATGGAGTTGGAGGATTGGCAACTGTGTGAGGTTTAAGAATTATGTTTTGAAAGCGTCTTAACAGCACTGTGAGTGCCACAGAAAAAGTGAAACCAGACCTGACCGGTGTGCAAGTTCCAAAGACTTGTAAGAAATTCTGTCTGGATAAACAGGCTTGCATTTAACCATAACTGTCAAGTCTGGTTCATTCTTCCACTTCATAGTATGACTGATGACTTTGGAGATCAATCTAGAGACATTCTACTTAAAAATGAACTCACAACTGGCAGGTTTAGGCTGTAGGCTTTGTTCCTGTAAGACTACTGTTCTTTCTGTCTGGCATGGGTTTTCCTCTCTCTTCGTATTGTGCTGTTCTGCCTAATCACAAAGTCCAGCATTGAGAATGAGATTTAATTCCCTGTGTACTAAGCTAAAGATTGTAGAATCTTAGAATGACCTGTGCTGAAAAGGACCTCAAAGATTATCTAGTTTCAACCCCCTGCCATGGGCAGAGTCGCCAACCACTAGAGCAGGCTGCCCACAGCCACATCCAGCCCTGCCTTGAATGCTGCCAGGGATGGGGGCATCCATAACCTCTCTGGGCAATGGTGTAGAATACCCCCAGCAGGGAGGTGTGTAAATATGTATTTAAAATCTGTAATGATTTAGTGAAAGATACTTTGTAAAATGTATGTTGAAACTGTTAAGAGTGAAGCTGAATTTCAAGTTCATTGCCACCCTGAAGGGTGGTTTCAAATGATGATGGATTCTGTTCAAAGTTTTGAGTTGATGGCAAATGTGCTATTTTTATGCACATACCAGGAGGAATTAGCATAAAGTCAAATTAAGTTTGGTGGAAGAACTTGGTGGGGTGAGGAGGGAAAAACAGGCCTGTCAACCTCACTTCGGTGCCTGCCAGAATATGGACACTATTCTGCTTGAAAGACAATGCAGTTATTGGTCAGGATCCATGAGGAGAAGTCCTGTACAGTGAACTCCTTTTTATGACAAGGCTACTCATCTTGGAGCGAGGAGAGCTGGTTGATGTAATCTATTTTTGTTGTTGTTTTTTTTTTGAATTTCAACAAAGTTTTTGGTGCTGTTTCTTACACAATCCTGGACAGAGTGTCAGCGTACACGTAGACGAATATGTAACACAGTGGGTGAACAGTTGGCAGACAGGTTGGGCTCAAAGGGCTGCAATATAAAATGGTGTTACATTGTGATGGCGACCAGTTATTAGTAGGATTCTGCAGAGGGCTCTTCTTCAGGGCCAGTTATCTTCAGTGTTTTCATCAATGATTTGGAGACTGGACTTGGACTAGTAAAGTTGTGGGAATACCTGTGATTGCCTCAGTAGTAGAGAGACTTGGCAAGAATGGCAAATGGGAGGGGACTGCTCTGCTGTGCACTGTGTGGCCTCACCTCCTGCACTGGAGGCAGGGCTGCATGCCACAATGTAAGAAAGACATAACTATTAGCATCCAAAGGAGGGCTCTGAAGATGGTGAAGGATCTGGAAGGGAAGATGTGTGAGGAGCAGCTGAAGACAGGTTTGTTCAGTGCAGAGCAGAGGAAGCTGAGGGGAGGCCTGATGGTGGCTGCAGAACTGCATGGAGCTGTGTCAGGGTTGGTGTCAGGGAAAGATTCTTCACCAGAGGGTGCTCAGGCAGTGAATAGGCTGCCCAGGGCAGTGGTCACAGCTCTGAGCTGCCATAGTTTAAGGAGTGTTTTGGGCAGTGACTCAGACATACAGGTGGAATTTGGTGTGGTTCTGTGTGTTGTCAGGAGTTGGACTCAATAACCCTTTCAACTCAGGGTGTCCTATGATTCTATGCGGTCAGATTGTAGATTTGTTATTTTGAAGATCAAATAAGACTGTTATAATAAGTTAATCTGATTTGAATTGAGTCATCAAGAGAATGCCACCTAGACTTACATTAGGACAGCATTCTTCATTAGAGTTGGAATGCTTATGAATACATGATCATAATGCAGAGGATGTAACATGATGAAGAATAACCTATATTCTTCAGTAAGCAGTTCCAGATATTTGTAATTACCCTAACCTTTGTGCATTATTTGTACCCTGAATTCATCCATATACTTGGCTTCCAGCCATTTGACCTCGTTGTATTTCTGCCTCGAGTGGTCAGCCAATCTCCTGTCAATTCCTTTTCTTTTTGTTTCCAGAATCTGCATAATCGAACAGTGTTTTAATTTACAGCTGCTGAAGAGGGTGAATTGATTTAAATCATCTTTACTTCAAAGTAGAAAACAGAAGACTGGTGTTTAAACAGGCAGTTTAAACTTTTTTTCTGCTGTACGTGGTGTGTGTTGTTTCCAGTGGTGTCCATTGTCTAAATGATGTTCAGCACGCTGATAAGCAGCAGAAGCATTTACACATCACATATGCCATTTTTAGCTGAGAGAAAACACACCTGTTTGTGTGTATATAAAGTATTCCTATGTATTAGCTGTGTTAATTTTCTGAGTTTTAAGTTTGAGGTTTTAAAATTTCAATGTGACAGGAGATGTATTATTTCCTGGATGGTTTAGTTTTAATACTGACTCATTCAAGCTATGCTTAGGGTGAAAACTGGAACTCTCCTAAACTGTAGGAATCATCACTTAAATTATTTGTGTTATTTGTTCAACATGCCTGATTATTACAGAGATTTTAATTAAGAGTATTTGGAGTTAGAAGTAAGTTTTATATTAAATAATGGAATCACAGAACTGTAGGGGTTGGAAATGACCTCTCGAGATTGAGTCCAACCCCCTGCCAAAGCAGCTCCCTAGCCCAGGTTGCACAGGTAGGCGTCCAGGTGGGTCTTGAATGTCTCCAGAGAAGGAGACTCCACCACCTCTCTGTGCAGCCTGTGCCAGTGCTCCGTCACTGCACTGTGAAGAAGTTCCCACACACATTTGTGTGGAACATCCTATGCTTCAGTTTGTGGCCATTTCCCTTTGTCCTATCACCACACACTGCTGAGAAGAGTCCATCCTTGTCCCTTTGCCTCCTGCTCCTTAGATATTTATAGCCATGGATCAGATCCCCTCAGTGCCTTCTTTTTTCAGGTCTGAACAGACCCAGGTCTCTCAGCCTTTCCTCATAAGTGAAGTGTTCCACGCCCTTTATTATCTCTGTGGCCCTCCACTGGACTCTTTCCAGGAGATCCCTGTCTTTTTTTGTGCTGGGGAGCCCAGAACTGGACACACTACTCCAGGTGAGGCCTCACTGGGGCAGAGTAGAGGGGGAAGATCACCTCCCTTGTTCTGCTGGCCATGCAGAAGGAGGGGTAGATGAAACTCACAGACTCTGTTTAAAATGTGCTTCAGAGTTTTAGAACTGGTATGTATTATTCTTCAGCATGTAACTTATATTAAACGATTGGAAGGGAGATGAAACACGTTTGTTTTTTGTTTGCTTCTAGTAAATTTTTTCAACTTCTTTGTGAGCTAGGAAGTGATCTGTAGTAGCTGAATAAGCTGTGAAAGAGGTAATACTCTTATGCACCTGCTTAGTGGTTAGTGTGCTGCCTTTCAGTTTTGTTTATCCTGTAGCTTCTATTTGATTAGTAGTAGTCATTTGTGCAGAACTTCCTATGCATCAGGTTGTGGCCATTTCCCCTTGTCCTGTCACCACACACTGGTGATACAAGGAGACTACTTCTTTACTAAAGTCTTTGTATTTGCTGTAGAGGTTTTGGAATAGTGTTAGGTTGCTTTTCATAAAAGTATTCATCTTTGTTGAAAGATAGGAGTGCCTATCTTTTCATACTGCATATGAAAGTAACTTTTTGAAGGCTTCACTTTCTCTCATGTAATGACATCACCGTCCAATTTCTCAAGTGCCTTTTCTGATATGTCTACTTGGTATATTTTATTTGAAGCATGAAATACGGCTCTCACAGTCCAGGCATATCACAGAATTACACACGCTCCGTCTTTTTTCTGTGCTTATGTTCTGTTGCAGTAGTTAAAGACTTTTCTGTACCTTTTTCAGTATTTTTTTCTTTCCATCTTGATCCAGGGTCATTTCAAATGTAATAATGCAATTCAGGTACTCAGTAAATGCTGTTAGTTAATCATACCATTTTTAAAAGAGGGAGTATGAGCGTCAGGTGATTTTGCTGAGTTTGGCTCTACCTCAGGAAGTTCTGCTCTTTCACAGCAGTTTCATCATTGATGTCCTGCTGATACTCAAACTCACTGGGGCTTTTTCCTATAATTATTTCAGACTTCTTAGAGACTTGCTTTCATGCTTACGTATGTACTGCTCTATTTTCTCAGTCTTCTCAAGGAGATATGTAAATAAAGCTTAATTTCCACATGTTCTGATCATAAAAATATGATAATGGAAAAGTTTGTTTTTATAAGAAAACCAAATCAAAGAGTGGCTTTTCTCTTTTTTTTTTTCTTCTTAGCCTTAACTTCTTGAAATTGGCCAGAACATGCTTTTTATTTATTTGCTGGCTTTTCCAATGTATATAATGTTCTTCAGTGCAATAACTCTGTTTCTGCATGTATTTCTCTTGGAGGCAGATAAAAGTATGTAGGTAGGATGCAGTATTATGAAAAACTGTACAAGTGGATGTGTTGAGTCTCTTGCTCCTTCTCAAGGAAGGAAAATTTGTTGGCCCTGTCACTTTCTTTCTCCAGGTTATTGTAACTACTGTAGGTCATGTAGGAAGGATTAGGAACAAGGATTGTGCAATATTGTCTTGTGCAGGAAGTCAGAAAACTGAAAGGAGCTGTTCAGAGGAAAGATATTATTAATGTTTCAAGCTGTCTGGGGAAAAAAACAAACAGCTCACCAGGTAAAGAGCACTAGAAATACATTCAGTTGAGACTCTTTGCCAAAATAATATCTTGTTCTGCTCTTGAGAGAAGTTCAAATCAGTGTTTATTTATTTGTGTTTTAAAAAAGGAAAGAAATACGTTGTAAAAACAAATTCTGTTCACGTCTTGTATGAAACTATTACATAAATTGTCAGACTGTGGGGAGATATCACCTTTCTAAAATCAAATTGATCTTCCATCATCTGTTACAATCCCAGCTTTTGCTCCAGATCCTCCTGCTTGGAAACCGGCTCTCATTTCACTCTGCAATAGCTCTATTTAGGCTTCCAGTGGAGTGCTTGAAGTGAGCTTACACTTTACTCTATTGGACTTACTACTATTCATGATTTTTATACTCTTTGTGGACCACCAATTTATTAAGAAATAGCCTCTTACAGTCAAGGAATAGTGTTTCAGGCTTGTGAACAGCCCTTGATGGAGCTTTTGAACTCTGTATTCTGAGTGCAGCTCTTCACATGGCAAAAGAAGAAATGTGAACTTAGTGTATACAGTCATTAGCTTAAAATCCTAATATGCTATTAATGATATCATTTTTTATTAAAATAGAAGCTTTAGATGTTGCATGTTGTTCTTCACTAGAAATACTGCTCGTTTTTTTCCACCCAGTGCCTGTTAGGCTTTTTATCTTTTTACTTCGAAACTTTTTTATTTTTTTCATGCAGCATTAGTTTCCATTGCATGCATTTCTAAATGTAAAAACCAGTCATTCCTTAATTTATATTTTTGTGTTATAGATCACATAGCACGTTACAGGTCCCTGGAGTCCTGAAATTCTGCTGAAGATTTATTACAGCAGTTCCTGAAAACACTGTGGTAAAGCAGTAACCCATTATTTTCTGAGTTAATGCAGTAGACAGCCGGAACTGCACGTGGCATCTCCTTGCTGCTGATTGTATTACCTCTGGGAAAAGCTGTGATACCTCACAGCTTGTCATGTGGAAATCAACTCCATTTCTTCTGTTAAGGTTGGCTGTCACATGTGTTTTGTGTCCTGGTTTGTAACTGGAGATGTTAAAGGTGGATTGGTGGATTTCTAGGTAGCCTGATCGAGCAGTTGGTAACCGTGCCCATGGCCACAGGAATTGGAACTAGGTGACCTTTTGAGGTCCCTTCCAACCCAAGACATCGTATGATTGTGTCTCAGGTTCAAGGTGACAGTGACTTTGTGGCCTAGGAGGAATTTTCCTTGAGCCTTTTCCTATTGCGCACTGGAAAGAGGTTGCCTTTTGTATGTCCCTTCATGGTGTTTCGCTGTGTTGAGAAATGGCTCCAATATCTTCAGAGAGCATTTCTGCTGTTTCTCATCTATTTCCCATTTGTGTGATTGGGCACTTTGTGAGTCTCTTCTATGATGAAGGTAGGTTGCAGGGGGAAGAAACAGAAATCAAGTTGTGGGGTGGGGGGGAAGGACACTAATAGTCCCAATAAAAGTAATCTCTAACACTTGCTCCATGGATTTGGCTTGGTGTCTGTTCTGTCTGGAGGAGGTTGTGGCCCTTTCTTGAAGGGCTGATATTTCCCTTGTTATTCCCAGCCGCCAGAATACATTTTTTTTTTTTACTGAATGTGTAGTTTTTTCCTGAGTGAATCAATTACAATGTCCTAAGGAATTTTGATTATGTATTTTCAGCTGCCCAGAGAGGTGGTGGAGTCTCCTTCTCTGGAGACATTCAAGACCCACCTGCATGCCTACCTGTGCAACCTGGGCTAGGGAGCTGCTTTGGTGGGGGGGTTGGACTCCATGATCTCTAGAGGTCCCTTCCAACTCCTACAGTTCTGTGATCGTGTGGCTCTGATGTTTTATTTTGCTTACAGGATCCGTTAAGCTGGTCGTTTCTTAAGCTGATCTAAACAGTTTTCTTCTATTATTTTTCTTACTTGACAAGTTCTGAGTGGGTTGTTTTAGATTTGTTCTTCATTAACATTTTAACTTTTCATGAGATGCATAATACCTTTCTGGGGTGGTGGTGACCTGTCACTGGGAAAATTGCTATACAAAAGCTAAGTAATACTAGGGTTACTACATGTATGCTTCACATTGGGAGGTCCACAGGGATTTCTATAGGTTCTTATTGTGGAAGTTACTTCTGTCGCTTCTGCAAGCTGACTTTCTTTTTTTCTGGAAGGTATAAGGAAAAGTATAACTTCTTTCTTTTGTGAGACCAAGAATAACTTCAGTGAGCCGTGTAACCATGAAAAGTATATTGAAGGAGCTGTTTGCAAGAGGTATTACCTACTTGGTTTCCTTGGAAACATGAAACATGATTTACAAATATTGACTTGAGAAAGCTGCAGCTTAGAGGAAATCCTCAATTGTTGGTTCAAGGCTTTTAAATTAATATCTCTAAAGAGTGTTGACCACACTGAAAGTTACTGCGTGCCCATGAAAATTATAATTCCAGGTTTATATGTTCCTTAATGTAATAGCTAAATCTGGATGCAGGGCTATAGAGAACCTTTGAGAGATTTGTTGAATAAGAAGCGCTGAACTGGGATCCTTGACTCTGTTTTCACTTGTGTTAAAGAACTCATCTCCCACTGAAGGTATCATACATGTTTGTAAAATTCAAGTCACTAGTGAATTGCTCACAGTTGGTGGACTGCAACTTGGGATTCTTTCTTCTCGTGCCTTCCAAATGTTTCCAAGCACCTTGGAGGGTGATTTTAATGCTCTTGGTTATGCTTATGCAGGAGGGTTTGTGAGGAGGAGAGGTGAATTGCATTTACTGGATAGCTTATTCTTATTGTATAGGGATACTTTCATATATTTACCTTTAAAGGCTGCTGATTGTAATTTGGTCTTGTTAGTATTTTCAGAATGAAAGTACCTTTATCACTGGAGTGTGATGTATACTATACAGAGCATCCTGAAGCTATATTATATTCATCTTCAGGGTGAAGGAGCATCTGTATGGGAGAAAAATTATATGGCAGAGTTTTGTGTATTTTTTAGGAGAGCTGAGCTCTATATAGAGTGAACAGTGATTACCTGTGCATGCTCATTAGCATGTAAGTAGTCATGGTTTGATCAGTCTAACCAATGTAACTGTGGTTACTGATCTGCTTCTCTTAGTATCATTGGTTGCTTATGCAGTCCCTGTTGACAGCCATCTCTGAGTGCCTCTCCCTTCTCTGCTGGCTGCAGCCATCACTTGTACTGGATCTACTGTTAGTGGTACTGCACAAAGAACAGGCAAAAGCAATTGGTCTGACTCTTTGCCTTGTGCTGATTTATGCTCAGCTTTGGTTGTTTTCCAAGTCCAGTTGGCTGTTGACCCCCTGAAACTGTTGTGACTGTGCAAGAGTGGAAGAGGTGTTTAGTGGCCACCGCTGCTGCCAATGGAAAGGTCCCTCAGGCTCCAAAGTAAGAAATGTGATAGCCTTATGTCCCCTGCCTTTTTATTGAGGGGAGTGCCTGCAGAGAAGAAGTTAATTTTTGGTTTCTTCAGGAAAAAGTCCATCCACCCTGTTTGCCTGTTCACTGTAGTGCTGGCTGTTTCACAGGCATGACCATGTGAGTGTGGCAAGGCACAGTTTGTAAGGAGATATGATGTGTTATTATGAACAAATGGTTGAAAGAATGTGTGTGCAGGTCTGTGCTTCTTTTTCAAACCTGTGTAAGAACCTGAGCGTCCCAAACATTTAAATTTTTGCATACAATTTATAAGGAGTATTTTATTTTTTTCCTTGCTTGGTGATTATAAGGACACTGTGTTGAATGGCTTAAGGTAGCCTTGCAGAATTTTCTTTATTAAGGCAGAATGAATCTAGGTCTACCTACATCTGTAGCCACAGGAGTATTTCATACTAGAAGTGTTGAGATGAAGATAGGAAGTTGAATGCTGCTTGAAGAAGTGGTTCCTAAATGTCTAGAGGCACTGGTACCTTGTCAGGCAAGAACCACTGCAATCTGTAGGTTGATGTGCCTCAGATGACATAACTATATTCATAGACCATATATATTGTGGGATTTAACAGTAAGAACAGATAGGAGACTACAGAAGCCACCTATGCATGGATCAGGTATCATTGCTTTCCTCATCAAGTCAGTTTAACTGAGGAGAAGGGTTTTGTTTAATGCTTGTGTAAATAAGGCGTAATATCCTGAAGACAGTGAGGAAGTTTGTAAGATAGAGATGAGGAAAGATTCAGCTGTATTGTTTTTGTTTTCAGTTGTGTTGTGGCAATGAAGGCAGTCTGCTCTTGCCTTGTCGTGTATAAAGGCTGTGAATGATGGTGTCAGAGACTGTGACATGACAGAAAGATTAATTAATGGGAGGAGAGAATCAGGGATCTCCTGTTGGTAAATAGTGTACTGAGATGATAAGCCAAGGGGAGGTCAGTAAATCAGGAAAAGATTTGTTGGTGTTTTCCTTTACAGAAGGAGTGAGAAAAAGTGCTTGTCTGCTTAAGCAGTCTCAGGTAGTGGTGTGGGGTTTTTTTTTGCTGTTTGTTTGTTTTTTGTACTCTTTTTGTTTGCTTGTCTGCTTTCATTATTTGTGGTCTTGGAGAAGGTAAAATTCTGTATGGCTGAAGGCAGAACAGCAGGTATACCGAGTCAGTTTGTTGACAGTCATGAACAAGGACCAAAAAACAGTGCATGTCATTTTAGGATGCCAAGCAGATACTAGCAGAAAGCTAATTTATGTCAAATGAACAGTGGTTCTTCATGTGACCAGGTAAACTGCATGGAGTACTGCACAGTAAGACAAGATAGAAACAAGGGCTTGTAGCATAATAGGGTTCTGCTAAATTTGTGATTGTTTTTATGAGAATCCACTGTGCCAGTACAAACTGAATTTCATGTGGAAGGACTGATTGTAAACTAAATGCCTCCAGATGAAAACCAAACAGAAGTTACTGCACTTAAACTTAGAAGGAATGCAGTGAATGTGGATGGAGAGTTATCAGAGTATTAAAACAAAAGATAGAAATGTAAGAGATGGTAGTGTGATACTCTTAAAAGGATCTGGAATAATCCTTTTATCAGGATGCGTGTCTTCTGAATATTGCTTACTCATTAGAATAGTAGCCATGCAACTAAGGTATGCTGGCCCTAAGGCAGTGATCACGAAAAAAGAATACTCCTTAGCCAAATTTCAGTTCTCCAGTTTTGTGTTCCTTGGGTGTTGCTAGTAAACTGATGGTTACAAGAACTTGGTCCTGTAGAAACATCAGGAGAACTTTCAATGTTTTGTATTTTTCCTGTCAGAATATTGATACTCATAAAATCATGCAATCACCAAGGTTGGAAAAGACCTTGAAGATCATCCAGTCCAGCCATCCACTGAACACCAGTATTTCTCCAATAAACCATGCCCATTAGTACAATATCTAAATGTTTCTTGAACGCCTCCAGGGATAGTGTCTTAACCACCTCCGTGGGCAGCCCATTCCAGGTCCTGACCACTCTTCTGGAGAAGAAATTTTTCCTAATATCCAACCTAAACTTCCCTGATGCAACATGAGACCATTCCCTCTAGTCCTATTGCTAGTTATGTAGGAGAAGAGGCTGACCTCCACCTCGCCACAACCTCCATTCAGGTACTTGTAGAAGATGATGAGGTCTCCCCTGAGCCTCCTCTTCTCCAGTCCTAGCTCTCTCAGTCACTCCCCGTAAGACTTGTGCTTCAGACCCCTCACCAGCTTTGTTGCCCTTCTCTGTACGTGCTGCAGGGCCTTGATGCTTTTCTTGTAGGGAGGGGCCCAAAACTGAACACAGTGCTCAAGGTGCAACCTCTCCAGAGCTGAGTACGTTGGGATGATCACCTTCCTGTTCCTGCTGACTGTTCTAGATTTCTTACTGTTTCTATCAAATACAGACATTTTCAGAATAGTTAGGCGATACTTAGCTATTTCATGAGTAGTAGTGAAGACTTGGAGCACTTTGCACATTTGCTCTGGCTCTAGAGGGAAATGGGGGGTTAAAGAGAGAAAGATTAATGTGGGAAATGGGAGTCCTGTGGAAGGGCTAAATTACCAGCAGGCATCCTCTTCCTGTTTGGACACATTTTCTGAACTGGAAAGTTAAGTACATGAAATATTGTAAAACACATGATTGAGTAGTAACATCAGGAAAATCAGTTGCAACATGTGTATGCGAATTTGCAGTTTGCAAATAGGAAGAGTGCAGTTGGAGTGGCCATATAAAAACAAGCAAGACTTCAGTTGTTCTTGTTTATAAGAATGGTCGCTTTCCTGTATACGTTGGAACTTCTACCATTCTGTAGGCTTGGTGGAGATAGTTTATACTCCATAAGGAGTATGCTTTAAACAAGTCCTTTCCTTGAAAAGCAACAGGAATGCGCATGGTGAAGTTTCACTTTCAGAACTGGTGGGTATCCACTTCTGTAGCTAGGAGCTTCGGTGTGGGCATTGTATTCTTTCCAGTCAACTGTGTCCCGAATGTCACTGTAGCCAAAGTAAAATGATTGCTTCATGGTTTCAGCAGACTGTTTGGATTTGTAATAACAAAAAATCGTGTCGTTGGCGGAAACTTTGGGGGGTGCAGATGGGTTTGTCTGCATATTTCTTTCCTTAGATACCTAAAGCTAAGTTCTTTTTCAGGACTTTGAAGTCTTGATACTAAGTTACCTGTAGTATGTATGGATGACTGTATGCTTACGAATCCCTTATCATTATGGTCTGTCACTGTGACCAGGCTTCAAGGTTTTTTTTAGTGTTTTTTTTCCCTTCCCTTTGACATACTTTAAAAATCTGAACTGAGTTTGTGAGGTGATTTCGTCAGTAATAAACGCACAGCATCTCCACTTGTGTGTAATTGCGTTGTCATTAAAAAATGATATTAAAGTAATGGAATATAAACTTTGCTTCCATTTCATTGTAGGAGGGAATCATTCATTATTAATCATTATAAAAAAGAAATAAATTGCGAAAGTGGGAAAATAAAGGGACTCCACCATTTTTTATTGTGTGAGTAAAAAACTTAGAAGTAATTGTGAATTCAAGCTCACACTTCAGTTCCTTATAGCTCTTAGAAGTCCTTTCTGTTTTGCTGTCAGTTCCTTGTTAATTAGTGTCCAAGTGTAGTATTTCTTTCTCTTTTCTTTGTGGTCCTTCTCACACTGTCCTTTCTCATTTGGATTTTGAAATGTAATCGGGTAATTGGTCAGCAGCCTTCTCCAAATGCACTTAACTAGGACTGGCTTCTCTTCTAACCCCTCTTTCCCATCAGCAGGTACCAGTTAATGATGCAGTAACGTGCAGAGGAAGATTAAGATGACTGTGGGAGTGCAGGCTGGGGGCTTTCCATTTCCATTCCTGATGCACTCTTTGTGATTCTGGGAAATTCTCTTAGCATTAAATCCTCTTGGACTCAAATGATCATATCTGGGGAGTGTATGTTCTCATAAAGGTACCAAAAACTGGGGGTTATGTTAAACTGGTTTGAGACAGTGGAGGTGTGATCTAGAGAAGCAGTGTTGTTTCTGCTCATCTGCTGAAATAGCAAAATTAGTCTGAGAATTTACCCACAGGGCTTGAAGTTGGCTACTGAGAATGCCTGCTTTTGAAACGACTCAGCTATCTGTATTAGTTTTCACATCGAGACTTTGAGAAATAATGGACATATATTCATAATTAAAAATATGATAGCTGCAAGGTCATTCTTTATAGATTACTTCTGTGTAAAAATTCTTGGGTAGTAGTTGTCTCCAGCTACATCTGGGAGTGAACTGAGAGGCAACCAAATACCTTTGCCATTTAATTTATGTTTTTTCTCAGAGGCATAAAACTTGCTTTAATGTCGGTCCTGGTAAGCTTGTAGTTTTCCTTTTTCCAAAAGCTGCTCCCTTCATCTCAGTCTGTTCAAATTGTGAGCAGCATGGGGTGTACCTCATGTCGTAGCTCTTTGAAGTGACATGAATTTTGCCTCAGCCATGGTTTCAAGCAGAAGAAAACAGCAATAGTTAGCTAGGTTTTGGTTCTTCAGTATGTCATACAGTAGGCCTTACGGCCTCTACCTCCAGCAAATGGTAGCACTGCAGTGACAGTGGTTTCAGGTCTCACAGAGGTTGACTTTAGGGGAATATATGCTTTCTGGGATTCTGCTAGAATGAAGAGGAGGACAGTTTGGTTCTTTCTTTCCAGACACAGAGTTTTTGAACATTTACAGTACGTCTGTTTAGTGCATTGGCACTCCGATAAGCTGGAATTAGAAAAGTAAAATAGAAAACTGTGTTGTTTTTTTTTCTGCCTTTATGCTGGGCTGTATGGGAATCCAAATGAATGCTGTTCAGTAAGTCTTTACAGAAAGTGCATGAACACTGTGATCATCCTGTCTGCCAAGATCTTCTATACAGATTTGTTACAATTACATCAGTACTTCTAGCGCACTTCAGTTTCTCTAACAGTAGAGCCTGATCAGAAGGGCATGGAGAAGAGCAGAGAGACAGAGCACATGGGTGGTCCCTTTGAGGAGAAGCTGATCTCTTCATTAGGATCTTTGCAAAGACTTGGTGACTCTGAGTTGTTTAATCTGCTAGGAGAGCACAAAAGCTATTCAATTATGTTAATCGGTGATTCTGTATCGTCACAGAGTTGAGCTGTGCTTTTCTTGTTCTGCTGGAGATTATTGTCCATAAATGTATCACAGATGTTTTGCTTTCAAATGATTTCATTGTTTTGTTTGCAGTGCTTACAAGCCTTGGTCAGAGGTCATGATTCCCTTCTAGTAAGTGGTCCACAAACAAAGTCCTGAGGGTCTAGGATTAAGGAAGCTGGCAGTGGATGGACACAAGCAGGCTAACAAGGGAACACAAAGGAGAACCATGAAGGACAAAGCCAACAAAACCAAACAAACACAAAAACCAAGAAGAAAATAACAAATAAACCTCAAACCGTAGTGAAAACCCCACAAAAGTAAAAACAAGTCAGATAAAACTAGTGGAAAAACAGCTGGTTTCAGCAAATTAGGATCAAGGAAAGGGAAATTTTAAGGTGGACAAATCCTTTCTGTTGCGGAAGTGACTGAAATGTGTACTGTAGTGTTGTGTATATATAAGTACAGTATTTTCTGTGTTCCACTCATCTGTCATTTGTCTGTCCCTGTGCCTTACCCTGTGTGACTACATCATTTCAGTGCAACTGTTGCTCACACAGTAAAAACACAGCAGTGATGGTTTGCCACTCTCAGGGGCTCTTTGCTCTTGTTGACCTACTGACTCTGTGTTTCAAGCAGGAAGCATCTCCTCGGATTAAAGTGTTGTGCATCAAGTTTAGCTTTCCCTTAGCTTATAAACGATTTTAAAAGATTTCACTGTTTTTTTTTTCCCCTCACATTTTGTTCATTATGGTTCACTATGGCCTTTTTTCCCTCCTCTTTCATCTTGTGGGCTGATAGCCAATCCAAGGGATACATGGACACTCCAACCTGTTGCCTTTGCTCAAATGTTTTGCTTTAGAAGGGAGTAGCTTTCCCCTTGTTGCGTGGTGAGTTTTTTTCTGTTCTCTGTGTCTCTCTGCTGTGACTGTAGCTATCAAGCCCTCCTGGGGAAGTACTCCGTGGTAAAAATGAATAACAGAACAACATGTCAACCAACCCACCCTTAGAAGCAGAGAAATATGTGAGGCTCCATGGGATGGGTGAAGAGGGATCATTCATTGCGAGGGCTGGAAGCAGAGGGGTGGGTGCTGGGGCAGGGCACTGGAGCAGGCCCTCAGGGGAATGGGATGGAGCCATGCTGTGTGGTGCAGCAGGGGCTGTGGCAGGCAGCACTGAGCTGAGGGCATTGTGTGGCTTGTGCCCAGGCAGGGCAGGCTGAGGCTGTGTTACCAGCTGTCCAGGGGTGGGGAGGTGCCGTGCTGCTGAATCGACTGACGTTGGAAAAGGGGAAGAGGCGGTGGTCGTGGTTTAATCACAGCTGAGGGGTTTTGCAGAAGCCTGGGACGTTTATGGTTTTGTTGATAATAGCATGCAAATCCTCTTGCTTAACAAAGGTTTAGTAGGCTATCAAGTGACACTAGCTACTGGCATAGTGCTTAACTTGTGTGTCATAACATGCAGAGCTGAACAAGAAATGTGACTTGAAGAAAACTACTTTTTTTATGTCTTCGGCTGAAAATGCTGTCAGAGAGATTAAATGCTTGCTCCACCCCCTCAGCCTCATTTGATTGCATATGCATCTGCAGGCAGGACTGGCTGCCTAGGGCTTTGCTCCATGGCCAGGACACTGTGCACTTTGCTTTCTGATCTTTTCTTTGAGGCCACAGAAGGCTGGTGCTTGGTACTCAGCTCCTGAATAAGCTGAGGCTTCTCCAAGCGTGGCTGCTTGGTTCCCCTCTGTCTTCAGCAGCAGCCGCTGGAGTCAAACACCAGAGAGTCCGAAGTGAGAAGTTCGTTGTGCACTGTTTTCACAAAAAAAAACCATGAATTTCCTCAAGGAATCCTGAGCAGCAGTTGGTACTTGCTCTGGGGTGATTGTGGCTCTGATGCATCTTTCTGATCTCTCACCTAAAATTTTCTGTGCTGTTCAGCTGTCTTATATACACATGGGACTTGGAAAAGTTCAGCTTTGAACTTTTGGAAACCTCCACTGTCCCAGCCATGAACAGGCACTGTGAGACATATCTCAGTTGGCAATTGCTTCTGCTCAGTAGTAACAACAATTATGAGGTACTGAAGAGCTTTTAACGCTTACTTTGAATAAATTGATAAAGTGGGTTGGACAGCAGCCAGAGGAGATGAATCAAACTGTTTGTTAAAGGTACTGCAGCAAGTCGCAGTTGTTTGAGTGCTGCATGCCAACCTCCTTACCCTTTCTACTCAGAAGTGTCCCTGCCACACCACAGGGAAGTGAAACTACTTTGCAAGCTAGGTGGTAGATTTCTTTTTTACTTTTCTCATCCCTAGTAACCTTTATGATCCTCTTACTCAGTTGGTTTTGGGTTTTTTTTTTTTTTGTGGGTTTTTTATTTAGTGGATGTTCTTGGAAGGTTTCAAACTGCTAATGAGCATCAGTTGGAGCTAATACCCTGAAAGTCACTTCTGTGAAGTCACCAGTAAGATGTGAAGGTATTGCCAGATGATCCCAGAATCACAGAACTGTAGGGGTTGGAAGGAACCTCTAGAGATCATGGAGTCCAACCCCCTGCCAAAGCAGCTCCCTAGCCCAGGTTGCACAGGTAGGCGTCCAGGTGGGTCGGGAACATCTCCAGAGAAGGAGACTCCACCACCTCTCTGTGCAGCCTGTGCCAGTGCTCCGTCACTGCACTGTGAAGAAGTTCCCACACACATTGTGTGAAACTTCCTATGCTTCAGTTATGTGTTTTCCCTAATTCAGTCACTGTAGTTAGGAGTCTGCTTTAGACTAGTTCCCTGGATTAACTCTGTCAGCAATGAAAAAGCGTGATGTTTCTGCAGAGCAGTTCGTTCCACCCATCACAGAAATAAATCTGAAAAGAAGATAAATTGTTGTATAGCTGTGGTTGGCTTCTTCCTTCACTACAGAGTGAGCCTTGGGCCATTACCTTTAGTCAGAAGTAAGCATATAGATAACTATTGGTAGGTGAGCTGAAATCCACTCTTTATAGTGCAAGATGTGCAGTTGGAGTAACCTTTGTCCTGTATTATTCTTCTCTTAGTACATGTTTAATTAAAAAATAACAAATAACATGTATGGTGTGTTACGTGTCTGTGCAACAGATTGTAAAAGTGAAAGATTTTTCTGAAGACTTGATTTACATAATAGGCAAGGGATGGTTGCCATATCAGTTGGTCACTTTAGGAGTGGCATGGGAACACGTGTAAATCTTTGTATTTTGTCACCTTTTACTATATTTTATTTTCATTGCCTCTCTTGTTGCATAACATAGTGGAGTTACTCAAGTAACTACATACTTTTTTTCTTTTTCTTCCCTTGGTTACTTTGCTATTCCTTTAGTGTATCTCTTTCTCGTTTATTCCCTCACTTTTACCCTTTGCCCACCTGTAAATATATTCAGACTTGATGGAGAAAGGAGTAGTTGTTTTCCTCATCTCCCTCTGAAAAGCTATCTGCTCTTTAGTCCTGAGAGCAATTTGTAAGGGGTAAATTTCTCCTCCCATATGCAGGCAGTAAGAGGGGATTGCCAGTGCACTGTTCTAAAAGCTTATTTTTCCCTGTGGGTAGGGGGGAAAAGAACTTCAACCAAGTATTTTTAGGGCAATGATGAATTAAGTGTTGAAGTGTTGAATTAAGTTTTGTGCTTAGGCTTCCGTGTAAGGGAAGCTTACCCAGTAAGGTAATCCAGTACTACAATTGTGTTGGTAGGGTTGGTTTGGAGATGTATTCTGGGCAGAGCACCAGCGAACTCTTACAATGAAGCTCAGATGAAAAATGTAATTACATTTTTTTTTTTCAGAGCCTATCCCTTCCTCCACTCAATATCACAAGTTTTCATCTGAATTGTTTCAACCCAGTGGCATCCAAAAGTTTCCCTTATGTAAGGCTGTGATGTAATCTCTGAGCCTCTGTTTCTAAGAAATAGATTAGCCCAAAAGGAAGTGAAGGGAAAATGAACTTATAGATGATCATGACCAACTGAAAAGACAGAAAATGGCTGGTGTGATCAAGGATAGAGCTTTGTCTTTTATCACCTTTGAGGGAATGAGCCCTCCAGAGAGCTGTTGGCTCTCTTTCCCTTCTCATCCAAGGTGTGAGGTATGTGTCACACGTTCCTCAGGTCCCATGGGGATTATGGTATGTAGTCTGTGGGTTGGGTAGGTCTTACTCTGCACTCCTTCCCTAACCTCTCCTGAGAGCTTTCATGCTTCGCAGCTGTGCTGCTTCCCAGCTGCTACTGCACTGTGTTCCCTACTGGAGAGGGCTTCACCACTGACATCTTTCCTTTACCAAAAAGTTGATGCATCTCCAGCAGGGTCTCTGACCCTGCCTTTCTCCTTCCCTTCCCTTTCCTGAAGGGGACTTTGCTTACCTTTCTTACCTAGAAGCTTTGTATTTTGTGGCCCAGCCCAAATATCTGGCTTCAGTTGCATCACTGGCATTCTTTACACCACCAAGCCTTTGCAACGGTGTGTGGCTGTGTCTGGTCTGAAATGATTCCTCAGTGTCCCGTTCCCAACACCTCTGTGGTATTTAATTGCTGGTATCCCTGCATACTTTCCTTCAGGATCAGTTCCTAAGTGATGAGCGAGGCTGACATCTGTGTAATTTCGCAGTGATGCAGTGCTGCTCTGGTTGTCTGCATGGCTAAAGAGTCCTGAGTACTTCAGTTGTGTTCTGGGTTGTGGTCACCTTTGACTCTGGGTAGTGCTCATCTGCAAATAACCTATTGAATGTGTTGTTACTGACATCTTCATCTGTACACCTGGGCTGCCAGCTTGGGATTAGTTTGTTGCCCTGCATAAAACTCACAAAAGGACTCTTATTTCTTCTGTGTATTCATAGAAAAGGAAATCTGAAAGTGATCATGAAAGTGAAAAACTTTGCAGAAGGCTTCCCTCACAGTCACCCTGCAGCATTAGTGTGAGTAATGTGTGTTTTGTTACAGGTAGGGCTATCTCCTAAGGACCTTTCCTTGTGAAGGATTACCCTTAAGCACAGGCTTGGGTGGCTGCTCTGTTCAGCTGGGTTTGTCTCACTGCTGCATGCAAGCCAGGCTCTTTGAAGCACTAAAAGAGGATCTGTTCTCAAAAGTTCTTCCAGGTATGCAGGAGTTGTATGGAGTCAAACTGCTCCATCTGCTTTTCATTTGCGTATCAGACTATCTGCAGTTTGCGGTTCTGTGCTTGAAGATCTGGTATTTCTGTTCTTGTAACTGACCTACTAAGTCTCCCTTTTCACATGGCAAACCATCAGCTCTGTTGAGGATTTTTTATGTTGTTCTGAATCCTAGTATATTGCGAGTTGGAAGGGATGCTTGAGACTCTTCGAGTCCAACTTCTGGTTGCACATAAAACCACATAGAAATCAGGCTATGTGGTTGGGAGCATTGTTCAGACATTGAGACCTGCAAATGGATTGTATTGTAGCTCTCACCAGTCTGTAGCACCAGGTGTGGAAAGTGGCCTATTCCCCAACTGCCATACCCTGATGTTTTCAGCTTTCCAGTGTCTTAAGTGTGAGTCTTAAAAATGGACAAAGCACAAACCAACACACACAAGAAGTGTTCGGAGCTGATGCACTTTTCTACTCTGTGCATCGTCATTCCATCTTTTGGTGTTTTTTCCTCCTTCTCAAGGTTCCTACTTTGTAGCTTTAGGCTATCCGAAGTAGAATTATGGTCTTTGTTGCTGCTCTGTGATGGGGAAAGATGATCAGGAGATAAACTAGGAGCACAGCAGCTCTGTGATGCTGCTGGCAGCTGTCCATCTGGGGGAAGCAGAGTGCTCCCATAATGACCATCCAGAAGTGCCCTGTGGTCTTGTATGTATGACTGCAGTGCTAAACATTTGTGCTGTTGTACTGATGGTTTTAGGTGAGCCGTCATAAGTAAATTTTATCTGTTCAAACCATCCACACGTGCATTTTTTTTGGCTGGATGTAAACTAGGATTAACATTTCTGGTAGTCTTAGTTGTTCTGGCTTTAAATGAGTAATAGATTATGAAAACTAGCAGCTTTAGCAACAGGGCTGAAACTTCTGAAGTGGGGAGATGACTTTGTAAGTGACCCATGTCACTGAGAAGGTTAGTTTACATTCTGACATAATGCAGTCTAAACCTTTTTGCCTTATGAGATCTCTTCTCTCATTTGCACATATGGCTGCTGGCAGTGGTGCTTTCTGGCTGCAGCGTGGGCACACCTGGGCCTTGTTTGATGTCTTATGTGGGTGACTCATGTCCTTAGTGATGTGATCATGGAAAGGTGTTGAGCGGTCATGGGCCAGGATAGGTGTCAGCAGGAAAGCATGTGGTCTGTGCCACATGATTGCTGCAATTCCAGCACACTGCTTTCCAGCCAGGCGTGCAGAACTGGTGCACTGCAGTCCCCAAACGCCAGCTGTGCAAACTGTGGGGTTGGGTTAAGGCTGCAGCCTTGGCTATATTTCTTCTCTGGCTTTGTCCAGTCATACAGGTGCTGTGTGCTCATTTGCACATCAAGATCTAAAAGAACTGATACTAAGATGTCCCCAAGTGATTTATGGCTGTGTCTGAACTAGGCTCACGGATGGAGGTATTCTTATGAAGAGCGTGTTGGTATGCATTTAAGCTTAATTAAAAAAGCTTATTTTAGTAGCAGGGCAGTTGTCTTATGGAGTGTTTTGTGTTTCTCAGTCTTCATCCCTTCAGTTTTCTGAGTGCATCAGAGGAGCTCTGGGCACTGCCACTCGCTGTTCTGTTGGATTTCAGCATGCCTTGTAGCTCTTCACATCCCTCTCGCTGGTTTGCTTCTCAGTCTTCCTGTGTGATGGCCCCCAGTCAGAATAGCAGCAGTGTGAAATGGAGGCATTTCAGTTTGGGCGTTGTCCCTAGGTTTTCTGAACAGCAACATTTTTCCTCTGAAGCAAGGTACAGCAGTAGCACTGGGTGCATTTCTGTGGTTCATTGCCTTACTAGTTTGGAAGGCTGTCTCTGCTGTGGCAGGTTTTTTCTCATTGGGAAGATAAGGTTCTTCAGCACCTGATGTCACTCGCAAAGGCTTCCTACTCACCAGACGTGGGAAGGTGTCTGGATGTTTCAGGGTATGTTCAAAAGGGAGATTTTCCCCTGCACTCCCCTGTGGTCAGAATGAAAGCGAGCATTCAGACTTGAGTGGTAGAAGGAGAACCAGAAATAAATAAAAAAATACTCTTTTCTGCTTGGGAGCTGGCTGGCTCTGCCAGCTGGCCTCTTTGAGAGCCAAGGGCAGCTGCTGTGTTTTAATCCACTGCCACGATGCACTGTGTCAGCTGGAGGTGCAGGCATGCACAAAGCGTGCAGGGGTGAGGGGTGGCTGTTTTTTTTCTTTTCCTTCCCATTTTCCATCCCCACAACAGAAGTTGTTGGTGATTGGCAGTGTCACAGTTTGAATGCTGCTGAGGTTTTGGTACACAGAGTGAGTCGAAGGGGATGGAAGTGTCTCAGCCAGAAGTGTTAGAGGGGCAGCTCGCTATTTGTCTCCAAAAGAAGCTCAACTTGGTTTCCTGTGTGTGTGGCTTGGTGTCAAGGCGCTGTGGTGCTGGTGTCCAACAGACCAGCTTGCCTTGGGTAAGCAAAATGGTGACTGTGGGGAACTGCAGGCAAGACTCTTCGTTTATAGAAGGAAATTGAATTTTTTTGACTAAGTAAAGGTCAGAAATGCCAGAGCTGCTATTAGCTGACTCCGTCCTGCAGGAGATTATCGGAAAGGTGGTACTACAAGAAGTAGGACACACATCATTTATAATTTATCAGCATATAGGAAAACACATTTAACGTCCTGCTGTGCGATAAATGTACCCTCTACAAGAGCACCAAAGAGTGAATGAATGCCTTGCTCATTTTTTTAATTCATCCCTTTTCACCTACATAAGAAAAGTCAGGTTGTCCTTTATCACTCTCTTAATCAAGAGCTTTATTTTGCGTGCTTGTGTCTGCATGGTTAGGGGAGCGACTGACGCATGGTTTGATCCTGGGATCCTGCCTTGGGGATTACGTACTTGTCACCACAGTGCATTTAAAGGTGTACCACAAACTCTGTATTGCAAAACAAGAAAAAAGAAAACAGGTGTTATTTCTGAAACAACAGATACTGTTCTGCTACCCGAAGGAGTATGCTGTCAGGTTCTGAGCTGGCGTAGAGGAGCGGAGGCTGTTCTGGACGCAGCAGCAGCAATGCTCTCTCACTGCAGTGTGTAGTTAATAGAACTAGACAGAGTTGCAGCATGAGTGCATTCAGGGGTCACAGCTGTGAAGGATGCCATGCTTCAACCTGATTTAGCAGTGGGAACCTTGGCAGGAAGTTGCTGTGTTTATGAGAAGTAGGGTAACCACAACTGCAGGCAAACCTGAAAGATTCCACTGTGGCTTTCATTATGAATAGCAGGCAAGAGTGTTGAAAACTGGCTGTAAAATATTTGAATACCAGAGAGAGAGAGAGAGGAGAGACGCTGTGTGAAGGAGACATAAATTCCACCGTGACGTCTCCAAGTAACAGTAAAAATGCTGGTTCTGTCTGCCACAATTGTTTGCAAGGTAGAAAATGATCGAAGATCGAGTAATTCCAAACCACCGGATTTTTTTTTTTTCAATTATGAAATCGATGTTGGAGAGCACAGTGCCATTTTTGGCTGCTTTCAGGAGACGAGGAGTAGATGTGCTCAGTGCAGTTGTCATAATGCTTCGTTGGGTTAAAGGACTGCTCCTCCCCGTGGTTTTGTTTTGTTGCAGAAATCAAGTGCGTCTTTTTTTTGTTGGTTTTTGAGATAGTCAAGCTCTGTTGAAATGATGTCTTAATCATCTGAATGCCATACAAGTATGCTGCGTTTGCAGCCCAACTTGGAATTGAGCTGGGGACAAGTGAAGCTTTTACTGTCATTTTTATTTTGTAAGAATAAAGAGATGCATTTCTTTTGTCTTTATTGATAAGAAGTGCATGGAAGTTGCAAACCTCAGTCAAGGCTGACTCTGTCCTGATGTGACGTGTATTTTCCACTGTGGGTAGGTTGTGTTTATGCACAGGGCATCAGATGCGGAGTTCCTAGTCTCTGGCAGTGATGACAAATGAGTCATGCAAGCCAGGACTTTTGGCTTGTGTATTACTGTGAAACAAAGTGTCATTCAGTTTTGCCTTCTTGACATAATTTGTATGAAAATGGTTTAAATTGCCAAAGATAAATTTAAAGAGAATTTTCCTGTTGCAAATCTGTTTCTCTACAGCAATGGAGGCATGGATTTCACTTTTAACCTTTGTTATTTTACATGAAAGCTTGTATTAGTCTGTACTAAAATAATAACAAAAAGTTTTGTTTCCTTTGTTGGTTTCTCATTCTGCAATCTTTTAATCTGTTTGCTCCACATCTTGGCTGTTTGCTTTTGTGGTGCATCACTTCAGCTGCTTAAAGGATACTGTGCCTTCCTGGTACCAGGCTTGGCCTTACCCGTTGTTTCCTCCATGTAGCAGTGCAGGACCTGTCCTGTGTGAGCTGTTGCTTCACAGCTCTGAGCTGAGCTTGCTGAACCCAACATGGAGCTGGGTACCTGGAGGGGGAGCTTGGTGCCATGCTCCCACCTGCAGAGATGCTGCAGCTTATGGTGCTGTGCTGGGCTGCAGGACCCTCCTAGGAGGGCAGAGGGCAGTCTGATCATGCTGACCTTTGCTGACCTGCCTGAGCTCAGCTGATGAATTGCATAAGAGTCCTGTGTGAAATCAGTGAGGAAAGCATGGGGCTGGGGAGGAAACCCAGTTAAGTTGCTATATGCTATAAATTGGTTCTTGTTGCTTCTTGGCATCCTGCATCATAGGGAAATTTGATGAAACTGAGCAGACAGTCAATTCTGAACTTTACTGATGGTTATCTTCTTCCTCAGAGGTCAGGAAAGTGCAGACCGGAGCTTGTTTCGGTCACCACAAGGATTGAATTACAATGTGCTGTGTGGGTTGGACGGGTTATGAACTCCCCAGCTGTGGAGATGGGAACAAAGAGCTTAGATCTGGTTGCTTTACCCCTTGCTCTGTACCTGCATAACCACATCAGCTTCTTGTAGATCATACCTCACCTTGCACGCGTGCTGGAGGGCCAGGCAGACTAGGTTGCACCTTTACTGGGTTAATTGTAGCAGTTGCTCTCATAATGCTCTCTTGTAGAGTTACGGAAGTGATACCTGCAGTCTCTTACCTCTTGATACCTCTAGAGAACATAAAATCATTTTATATGGCTCTTTTTGGCATATTGTATAATAAATCTCTGGGGATCAACATGTTTAAGAAACCCTTTTCCCTTCTGAAACCTCTACTGTTGTGAATAAACAAATTGCTTGAGTTGCAGTCTGTGTCATATCAGAAGACAGTTACTACCGACACATTTTCCATACAGAGCTCTGGACATTGGAGTTCTTGATCTAATTTAGTCCAAAGCATGGCAAAACTCCTCCTGCCCAACAGCTTTGTGAACGGATTACCAAGACTTCTGTCTGTGTGCTAAGGAATGAGTCTTAACAGCTGGATTGGCTTGTGTCTTTTGGGGAGTTTGCTCAGCAGTTCCTAGTTGCATTCTTATATCTGTGAATGTACCAGATTCCATTTATTTATTGCTGTCCTCTCTCCTGTGATACAAATCTGAAGCAGTTGAGTTGGAAAAATTTGATATTATGGGGCAATGCAAATATGTAGTGGGCTGTGACATTATTCAGTGTATTAAAACAAATTAGTGTTATGACATCGGTGTGTTGAAGAAGTGCAGAGTGCCATTTTGCATTGACACCCACACCTCCCAAAAGCCACAAGAATCTGTAGGTTTCTTGGTTATGTGCTTCTGAACCTCAGTGAAAAGATTCAGGAGTTTAATAGTGCGCATAAAACCGAACCACTTTAAGTCACCTCAGGTTTGTAGCCCACATTCTGAGAGCAGCGGCCCCTGTTCAGAAGTGCTGGCTGACTATTTGAGATTGATTTTATTTTTTGAGTTTGCAGATGCCAGTTAGGGATGTGGTGCATGGATGATCCAGACACCTTTCCCCACCATGCTTGCATTTCTGTCTGACCTTGAGGGACCAGGTTGAGCACTCAACATGTTTAAAAGCTGCTTCCCTGTTGCTGGGACACAATTCGAGCAACTCTTCAGGGTCTTTAGCAGGATCTGTTGTGATAGGAGAAGGGGAAATGCTTTCAAATTTAAAGGGAAGATTTAGAGAGGATATAAGGAGAAAGTTTTCCACAATAAGAATAGTGAAGCACTGGAACAGATTGCCTGGAGAGATGGTGGATGCCCCATCTCTGAAGTCATTCAGGTTTGGGCTGGACAGGGCTCTGAGCAATGTGATCTAGCTGCAGGTGTCCCTGTTCGTTGAGGGGGCTTGGACTAGATGACCTTTAAAAATCCTTTGCAAATCATTTCTATGATTCTGCAAACTGCATTTGTGTGCAGAGACTTGATAGTATTAATGTGGATCAGAAGGGGTGTAAAAATGAGAGGCTGGATGGCCAGGAAAGATGGGTGGCACGAATGGAGGTGCAGAGAGGAAGGGTGGGGATGGGTGACCATGCACGTGCTGCTCTGCTCTGCCAGGTTCTTGCATCCTGCTTTGTCTGCACAGCTTCCAACTAGAAGGAAGATGTTTGCAGTCCCTGTGTGCTGCTGATCCAACTGGAGCAGGTGGCAGCTGAGAGCGAGAGCACGAGGAAGTAGGTTTCGGAAGTATGAGCCACTCAGGGAAAGTTTCTTTGCTTTCCTCCTAAATGAAGTTTGTGAAGTTCTCTGAAAAAGAATGTTTTAGCAGACACTACCTAGCTCTCCAGAGCTTCTCATTTTTATATTTATCACAGAATCAGAGAAAGATTAATGTTGTAAGGGACCTCTGGGCCCATGTGGCCCTGCCCCTGCTGCAGCAGGGCTGCCCAGAGCAGGGTGCCCAGGCCTGTGTGCCTGTGTCTGGGTGTTTTTTGAAGAGCTGCAAGGAGGAGACTTCACAGCCTCTTTGGGCAGCCTGCGCTAGTGCTGTGTCACATGCATAGCACAGAAGTGCTGTCTGTTGCTCAGAGGGAATCTCTGGTGCTCCAGTCTTTACCTAGTGTACCTCTGGTCCTGGCACTGGGAGCCACTGGAAAGAGCCTACCTTTGTTCTTTTTGCACCTTCCCTTCAATTATTTATACACACTGATCAGAGTCCCCAGACCTTGTGTAGGCTGAAAAAGAATTCCAGACATGGTTACCTTTATCCTTTCCCATGTGCTTCAAAATGCGTTGCAATTTTTCCAAAAACACTGCTTTTCAGGAACTGCCCAAGGATGGAAGTGGCAGGAGCTTCTTTCTGAAAATGTCTGCAAGAGAGTTACTGGCAATTCTTTGGACTCTGCAGTCAAGGCTGTCTAATTTAGCACTCTGTCATGAATCAGATTTCACGCTTTGCCTTTTTTAGTGTCTTCTATTTTGAAGAAGGGAGGTTAAATTTAATATTACTCAGTGACCATAAATATTTCCTGTCTGAGTGTCTGGATTTGTAGTAGAATAACCAGTTAACAGTTGTATTATTCTGAAGTTGCATACATTTCTGAAGAGGCAAAAAGAAATCTAAGTAACCCCTTTAGGTGATGATGGTTCCTAATTCCAAATATGTTGCAGTTGCTTTGTCCCGTATGGGGCTGTTTTCCCATTTGAGCATGCCATTGCAGCAAGAGAATTCTGCAAGTTTTGTTGGCTTTGTTGGATCCCAAAGAGTGGGAATTTCTTACTGTTATGGGAATGGAAAGAATATGGGAGGTGAGCAGAGCATTCTTTGTATGATATATGCAAAATATTTTAAAAGCTGTGAGTTACGCTTCCAGGTTTTCAAGATGCAATTACAGTTAAACTACTAATTAAAAAATAGAGAGGAGGACTGCTATTAAGGTGAGAGATCATTGAAATGAAAGGAGTGTGTTGAGGACACTGTACCTGATCACCTTTAGGAAAAGTGAATCTCCCTGAGTGCATTCCTTTTTCAGTTTTCTGAAAGGCTGCTCACTAAAGACGTGCATGGTGTTTAGTTTTTGTCTACCAGGACGTCTTCAATAGGAAGAGCTGCAATTCTGTTTGGTTTTCTCTCTTCTTTGATTTTCTTGGTTTATTGCTACAGAGCACATATAGTTTACGGATGTACAGTTAACAGAATAAGCAGTTCAAATAGCATGGTAGTCAGGATGTATAATGAGAAAGATTATTATGGTGGACGGGAATAATCGAAAATAGGTGGAATGCTCACTCATGTCCCAGGCTCACAGTGGAAAGACTCCACAAAGGGGCAATCTCCAGAAAGAGATCCTTCCCCCGTGGTGGTCAGCCCTTAAATGAGGTCTAGGAGAGGTGGAGCCAGGCTCCACCCCTTCCAGTCACTCAGGTGCATTGCCTTCACCTGTGCTCCCACAGCTGACTCAGCGCTCTCCTCAGGTGATCAATCAGTGGTTCAGGCTGTGATTCAGCAGTTCCAGTACAGACCGTCTCCTTTCTTAGTAATGCAGTCTTTTCTAGATCTTGCTGCTCCACCACTCTTCCCTGAGGTCATTGTCAACTCATCCATGTTCTCATGACTAAGGATAGACAAATGTGCAGATGTGTATGGGGGACAAAAAGAAGAATGAAATAACCCTCAAATGCTGCAGTGCACGTGTGGATTTTCCCAGGAAGTATTTGAGAGAAACTAAGCTCTAGATGACAGACATAAGTTATGCTTTTCACATACTTTTGGAAGATGCTCAGAAACTAAGGAGCAAAGAACCTGAATTAATCCCATTTGTTTAAATATTCCTGTTTTGCTTTCCTTATGGCTGGCAGACTGAGATTATTTTATAACTGCGTGGTCTTTTTGTGCCTTGGGCAAATAAATTTAAAGGTTGTGTGAACTATTACTTTGAGACTCACATATTTTTTTCTTCTTTAGGAGCACAAACTCACACACAGATGGTACCAGACTGCTATAAGGGAAGCTTTCCTTTTAATACATTTAGTCCCTGCAGTTGTGAAACTCTTAAAAATCGCCTAAAGTTTCTGTGGATGAGGATTTGGTTTCTTAATGCCAAACTATCTCCTGAAATTGTTTGTTAACCTCTTAATAAAGACAGTGGCATTTGTTTTGATTTTGAAGCAGCTCAGTTTTCAGCTGCAACTAGTCTGAAGCCGTATGTTTTGATTGAGGACGGCAAGCTGGAAGGACTGGTGGTGCGTTTTTCCTTCAGCGGTCATTCTCTAGGAAGTTACTGAATCATTCTTCTTCCGCACCTCGCTGTCTGCTTCAGTCACGTGAAATGTTAATGCTCTGGAAATTATTGCTTTGGGAATTAATTAGATTTGGAAGTTCTTGCATGAAGATGGTCTGATGCAGACTTTATATAGATTTTAATGGTGGTAAATGCCTCATATTTATAAAACTGTATTAGCAAGGAGGGGTACTATCCAGAAGAGAAGGATTTTAAATTTTTAGAATTAAAAACAATTTTTTAAGAGCAGCTTACATCCTGGTCTTGGTGTGTTTTGTGTTTTGGCTTTCAGAATTCAACGTATGTCAGTTGCTGTTTTCATCCTTGGCTGTTATTAGGAGATTCTGTGAGCACTTCAGGACAAGGGAGATGTGTGGGTAAGAGCTGGTCAGGCAGCAGCGAACCAGTGATCTGCTTTTAAAGCTTCTGGTGTTTTATAAATGATTTTGGTCATAACATTCCAAATACCATTTTCTGTTCTGCACATTGGACAAAATAAAATGTGCTAAAGCAAAGAACATCTCCAGAATCATTTTGCAGGTATGTTTTTTCTGTAGTTTAAGTCTCAATAATAATAAAAAAAACCTTGCACCTGACAGTAAAAATTGTGAGAGAGTTTCTGTATATTGCTTCATATAAAGTCCATGGGCACAGTGGAGGAGGTGAACGTAAAATAAAGAGAAGGCATTAAAAGGAATTGGGGAATAAAAGGAGTATGAGATTTTATCCTTTTAAGTAAGACTATGTAATCAATAAATCTATAGCAAACCAGTATATTTCAGTGATGTAGCTGTGCAGCAAATACTAGTATTTAAGCATTAATCTTGTGAGAGGAGTGGTGCCCTGCGTGCTGCCGCTGGATCATTGTGGTAATGGTGTTTTGTGTGTGTGAAACTGCTCCCATCAGCCAGGTAACTTCTTTTGCTCCTTCTAGATGAACTGATGAAAGTTGTACATCCTTTTCTTTACTGTTGCAGCAAAAAGCTGACTGCGTGCAATTCAGGGGGATGTTTGCATGGCAAAACTGTTAGGCTGTTACAGGTCAAGGGTGGGTCAGGGCTGTGTAAATGTTGTGGTCACCTGCTGAGATACATGCCCACTACCTCCAAGCGTGGTACACGTGTTCTCGTTGTGTCCCATGGACAAGTGTGGCATGCCTCCTGCCCTGCTCCTGCTGCTGATGAGGTCTGTGCTTGTGAATGCCCCACTGCTGTGGGAGCTGTGGTTCCTGGAGGAAAGGGGTCCCAAAGAGTGGATTTGATGAGTGTGGGAGATGCTGTTTCAGGAATGGGAGGCTCAGGAATGGCAGTGGTGGGAGAGGGGAGAGTGAGCAGCCCATGCCTTGGTGGATGGCTGCCTACTTGCAGCTACCTCACCCGAGCTGTTCCCTTCACCAGCAGCAGCTCTAAGGTGCTATGACGTTGCTACGTTAACTTCCATATGTAAAAGGTGATGGTTATCTACAGTTCCTTGAATGGAACTTCAGTAAGCAAACCATGACTGGTCATATGTGAACAAACCAAAGCAAGCAGAAGGTTTTCAGCAACATGAAAACTGTCCTTGGAGGTATGTGTTTGTTACACTTGGATGTTAGCTCTGACAGGGCATGACAAGAGACATGAATTTAGCAGTCAACCTGAAGCACTGACTGAAATAATCTCTCTGGTTTGTTGGTGTCCAGAAGGCAGACATCTGCAGCTCAATGGGTCCAAGTATGCTGCCTCATCAGAGGGACATAAACATGCACACCTAATACCTGATGTATGATACCAGGGGGAGAGGAATTGGCTCGAGAAGCCTTTCTTCCCTTGGGCTGTAGGGAAGGCTGTGGGTGATGGGCTCAGGTGTGCAGCTGCCCACAGTTATCTGCCTGCATTTGATCGGAGGATGTCTGTCAGGTCTGTTCCCAGGACATGCACTGTTTCCCAGTGACAAAGCCACCCCCACTCTTTGGCTTCAGTACTTCAGCCTTTGGGCTTCTTTCCATGATTTCGTAATTTTGTGTAAAGATATTTAAAAGTTCTGCTTACTTGGAAAATTGGATAAGGTTGTTCAGAGAAGCAGTGGTAGTCAAGGGGAGTAAAGGAAATGGTAAAATATACAACAAATACTCATCTAGTAATATCAAGAAGTCATATTTCTTATGTTGGACAGTGTGAGTTTATTTTAAATGAGATTCGAAGCAGTCACAGAGTCTGCAACCCACCAGATTTAGATTCACCTCACCTAACTTTGAAACCAATGTGCTGGAGGCTATGTTAACGTGAGAAAATAATTTGGAGCAGGAGGAGCTGATCAGTAGATGAAAATGATGAAACCAGTCATTACTGTGGGCTTCTGTGACCCTGCTGGGGGCTGAAGTGTGCTTGGTCTGCTGCTGCAGAAGGGCTGTCACTTCTCAAGCCTTGGTGCCATGGATCCTTATGGGGGAGGGGAGCGGGGGCACTTCTGCAGGAATCCCTCAGTGCAGGATCTAGGTCAGCAAAAGATAAGTTATCAGTAAGCTCTTCTTTGATGTTGCCCTGGGGGAGCAGACTGCACTGGTTGCAGTGACGTTATGTAATGAAATGGACAAGGTGAAGACTCAGCTCTCTGTGAAAGAGAAGGAAAAATGGGAATGCCAGCCCATCGTGGGTGGACTGCGGGACACTGGATATATGCAATGCCACAGTAGATTTACTCCAGAAGGTACTGGGAGAGATGGTGATGCTGCATTCCTCTCTCAAGAAACAGATGAAATTCCTAGAGAAGCAGGAGGAGGATAACAGAAGATCAGAGGAAGAACCCTGCCACCAGCAAAACAAACTGAGAACCATGGAGTAGACTGAATTGTTGCTTCAGAGCTAGGGGGGAGGAGATGGGCAGAGAGATGGAAGTTGGGCAGGCAGCAGTTCACGGTCTACTGTCTTGATAAAGAAGGAATGTAAGAACTTGAAGACTTGCAAGATTGCTGGTGAGATGAGAGAAGCAAAAAGAGCTATTCTCTGTCAACAGTGAGCTGCAGAAAACAGGTTCAGAGTTGGTTAAGACTAAGGAGGAATTAAAAAAAAACACCCAGAAGGATCTGAAAAATGTGGACAAGGAGATAGACATCCTGCAGGATACTTTGAAAGTGCTATCTGTAACCAGAGAAACACTCACACAGCCCATCATTGCAGTTACACGAGAGTGGATCTTTCGGCACCCAAAACTCCATCGTTCGTCCCAGAGCAATGAGATTGACCTAGATAATGTTTTTGATTGGGCACCCCTGAAAATCAGCCCTGCAGATCTCCCTTCAACCTTGAAAAAATGCAGAATCTGGATTAGAAAGCAGCCTCCAGTGGTATATTTGGCAAAGAAAACTTTCAAGGAAACAATGGAGAACTGGGGAGATGATCTGGAGGATGAGACTCTTAAAGGATTCCTTCAGCCTTCATCAGGAAGTCAGTTTTCTCCAAGAAACGTATGGTGGGTAGCTTGCTCTGTCCTCAGAAGAACATGGACAAGGTGAGATTGGGATGCGATGGCTTGGGAGACAGAACCTAGTTCATACAGCCTATGAACCCTGCAGAGCTCTGTCTCTTAGCAGTGAAGAGCAAGAGGAACATCTCTAGGCCAGCACCTGCTGCACCCTCTGAGCTGTCCTCCACCAACAGCTGGTCCAGGCTAGATGCTTTGTTGCAGTGAGTTTACCCCAAGGAACAGTTGGGTCAACCGTGCTTGCCCAGAACCTGCTCCAAGCAAAGTCTTGGCCCTGCAGCAAGCCAATAACAGACCCACCCTCTACCTAGTGCATGGATTGGTTCATCCTTCATTTTAGCCCTCTTCTCTCCCATTTCCTCACCTTTGCCAAGTTGGGCTACCTCGTTGAGCCTTGGGTAGGAACATGGAGCTCGGATGTAGCACTGGGATTGTGGACAAGGGAGGAGGGACGCTGGTGAGCTCCATCCCACTTGGGAGCAGGAGAGGTTGCTGTGCTGTTGGCCTTTCCTCCTGGCCTAAGCAATGTGATTTCTTTGTATGAATTTCTGGTGTTTTTTTTTTAATGTGACTGTAAACATTTTGGTTGCTCTTCCAAAGCCTCTGAGCGTGAATGTACCCCTGGCCTTTTAGCAGTGCTGCCGCAGGGCCCCCTTCTGGGGCTGGAGCTCCAGTCCCCCCATGTTGTTCCTGTGGCCCTGAGAGCTCTGCTTGATGGTTTCCATCCCCCTCTGCTTCAGGCTGGGGCTCACAGGCCTGGACTAGCTGCACATCTGTGTTTAGGGAATAAAGAAACTACTGTGAATTGGTTTAAAACAAGAAACAAACAGCAAATCAAAACAATATCCCACACTCCAAGAAGACCCTGGAGTGTGGAAGGAGGGGGCAACAAAGTTGGTGAGGAGTTGGAAGTACAAGACTCACTGAGAGAGTGGCTGAGAGAACAGAGATTGTCTAGACTGGAGAGGAGGAGGCTCAGGGGGCCCTACAACAACAACCTAAAAGGAGGTTGTATTCAGGTGGGGGTTGGCCTTTTCTCCCAGGTAACAGTGATAGGTTGAGAGGAAATGGCCCTGCGTTGCTCCTGGGGAGGTTTGTGTTGGATGTTAGGAGAAACTTCTTAGAAAGAGTGTTGAGGTGTCTGAACAAGCTGCTCAGGGAGGTGGTGGGGTCGTCGTCCCTGGAGGTGTTCAGGAAGAGTGTGGATGTGGCAGTGAAGGACGTGGTCTAGTGTGGTCGTTGGCATGGGCTAATGGTTGTCTTTCCAACCTTAATGATTCTATGAATTTTGTGGTCCTGTGTTGTAGCTCTCCGTTCTCTTTTACAGCTGCAATTAAAGATTTGTTGAATGCTTACTTTTTTGTGAATTTGGGTTCTAAAAATGCTCCTTCCACTTCTCGGAAAGGGAAGAGGTCTTATTTTATTTTTTTACTTTGCACTGCACTAGGTTTGGTTTTTCTTTATCTGGCATTCTTGTTTGGCCTGAATATTACCCTGTGAACAGATGAATGATTCATCATTGTGCCCAGAGGAAGACGCTTTTTTTGTTGTTTTTTTTTTCCTACGAATAATGTTGCAGAAGTTGCCTTTTCTTTTTTTCTTTTCCCCTTGGGAATTGCTGCTGCATAGAAAATCCACCGAATGGGATGCAGTTATGTAAGAGATGAATCTACCCTTGCTGTGTGCTTGCTGCATCTCACTGGAGGAGTCTCGGCACAATGTGTCATGCAGATGATTTCCAGTTAGAGTGCACCCATATGGACTCTCACTCAGGCCCCCCTCTCATGGGCAGTGTCCGTGTCCTGTGCTGTGTGCATGTGTCAGCGCTGCAGTGTCTGGAGCATTACCTTATTTTCCTACTACAGAAGCATAGAATGTCCTGAGTTGGAAGGGACCCATAAGGACTGCAGAAGCAAACTGCTGGCTCCACACAAAGCCACCCAAAAATCAGACCATATGATTGAGAGCCTTGTCCAAACACTTCTTGAACTCCCATGATTTCAGTGCCGTGATGACTGCCCTGAGGAGCTTGTCCCAGGGCCTCTGGTAAAGAGCCTTCTCCTGACAACCAACTTGTCTTCTCAACCTGCAAGCAGGATGTGCCAATCTTATAGTGAATCATCTTATAGTGAATCTATATGTTCCAGAAGCATTTTGTAATTCAGTTGTGTATCTGTTGCTTGCATCGTAATCTGTTGGTCCCCTTTCTTTTGCTAGTCTGATAAATGGGTCATAGAACTGTGTAATGAGAGCATGTTTGCTGCTCTCTCTGTGGATGTTATTGATGCCTCTGGACGAAAGGGACAGGGAAAGATGACAGTAGGCTGTTATGAAGGGCTTCAAATAATCTGAATTGATTCAAAGCCAGAATAGTTAATGCCCTGAAGATCTTTGAATAGGAGCATATTTCAGATTTGCAAGGCACAAGTTAGCATCGTGACACCTTAAAATTCAGTGGCCTGCTGTGTGCAAGCGAATATTTTTGCATACTGCATCAAGTTCTGAAATTTTAACTAATACATTTAATGATGGTTTCCAATATAAATGGATGAAACTTCATTGCGTGGCTTCTTCAAAATACCTCCCTGCGACTGATTTCTGGTGTGCAAGAGATTGATTACCAGAGTGGATTAATGCCTTCCACATCTGCAATTTGTAGTTCAGATCAAAAGCGAAGTAAGCCATACGTGTTCTGAGTGGACATGTGCGCACGTTATAAATACTGCCACGCAATCTGGCCTACTTAGAGAATTAAGAGCTCCTATTTTGTGGGAGAGATTCAGTGCTAAAATATTAGTATTTCATAAGCACCGCAGATTTACCCTCAATTACATTTTTTCAGATTAATCCCCGAATCGCTCTCTGAGGAAAATTTTCAGTCAGACTTCAGCTTTTTGCTTCCTTTATAAACGATGCTCTGTGTTAAACTTTGCAAGTTTTATAGCTGCTGGGTTTTAAGGACCGGAGTTGTCTGGCGGTTTTCCAGCCAGCCCAGCTGCCGTGGGAAGAACTGTGTAGGTTGACGAAGTGCGGTGTGGGCTCCTTTGTTAAATCTATTACTCTCGTACTGAGAGAGTGAGAGAAACAGGTATTAACTGCGGTGAGGGCTTCGTTATTTGAGAGCTTTCCACCTTTTCATCTTGACCTTCCAAAATTATCTCCTCTACCTGGGTACTTCGGGGTTCTTTTTCATTGCGAAATTCCTCCTGGCTTTCAGGTGTTAGCGAGCCTGGAGGTTTCGTTCTGCTTCTTTCAAGGGAGCTGTCGGGGGGCATGAGTCTGTGCGGCCTCTGCCGTGAAGTCGGTGCCGTTCTGTGGAAAATACATAAAAATCTATAAAAGGGCCCTTCTCTGAGGGTCCTCCGAGTGTCCTCAGGGAGTGCAAGCACAGCTGCCTCACCTTTTGGTCGTAGTGAGGAAAGGATACCATTTCCAGGCCTTTATAAAAGGAACAGTCAGCATGGGACAAAGGCTCCCGGCTGTTTATTTTACATGGCTTACTTAGAGGTATGGATGAACAAATACAAAGATTAATGCAAGCAGTGAGCTGCAGGTTGTGGACACTATGGCAAACACAGGCGAGAAAAAAAATCAATTTTTCACAAATGAAAAAGGAGAAAAAAATCGATAGGGAAAGGGCTGTTATTTTCAATTTAAAACCGGAGGAGCTGAGGTTTGATCTCTGAGTTCATGCTTTCCTGTTCTCATTCACATGTTCCACAGCTATGTTATTGGAGAACTACAGACTGAGTGGTATAGAGATCATTAAATATGAATAGCTAAAAGAGTGTGGAACGCTCCCCCATCCTTATTTATTTACTCATCTTGTCTGCTGGCAGATATTTATACGTCTTTAGTTAACTCCTGCAGATGTTTAGTTCTCAATATAGGACCAAGCTTCCTCTCTGAAGTCCACCAGCCGTTTTTTGGTGCGTGTTTTGACAATATTTAAAGCACGGGACTCGGGCTGTCGTTATTGATCTGTGTTTGTTTCTTTTCAACAGACTGTGATTCCATCTGGCTACCTGATGGTGAGAGTGCCCCACAAAAACGTTACCAATATTTTAAGTGGAAATGTGGAATTTGTCTTTACAGTACTGCCTGCATGGGGTCTGGTCCATTACACTGTGAAGGGACCCAAGTGGGATGCAGAGGACCCTCTCATCTCCTATGGGTGCAGTGTGCCAGATTGCCACGGCGGAGTGCCAGGTTCTTATGTTAGGAAGAGAGACCAAAACAGCATGGCTTCTTCTGACCAATTTCTGTCGCTAAATTCCATGTTGCCACACACATCTGTAGTAGTGTTAACTGTGTGAGAGCTGGCCTACCTTGCAGATCTGGTTATCCAGAGATACAGCCTGGTAGACAGTAAGCAAAACTGTTTGCTGGTGCAAAGCCTTTTCTTACTAAAGGCCCATAAAAGTGGAGGGCTTGTTTGCAAGCAGGCTCTTGGTAGCTCTTGGCTCAAGAGAGAAAGTGAAAATAGGAAAGTACTGTCAAGTTCGTGTAAGATGTGCAAAGCAAAAAAAGTCATTGTTTAATCTCTGGTAATTATTTTTTGTAGTATTGTTTTTAAATCTTAATTGGATTTGCTTATCTCCTGTGTATGACTCCTACTGTGGCACTGCAGAAGAGTATAGGGAAATGCATCCACTTAGAGGTTCTGCAAAGGTCAGTGGGAGAAATGAGAGTCCAGTCTGATGTAATGATTTCACCCTGTGACAGGCAGCTGAACTCCACAACTCTCCCTCTTCAGTGGAAGATGTGGGAGAAAATATGATGAAAAAGGGCTCAAGGGTTGAGATGAGGAGAAGGGAGCTCACTCACCTAGTACCATCACAGGCAAAATAGACTCACTGTAGGGAGATCAATGTGTAGTTTATTGCCTATTGCTAACAGACTAGAGCAGTGAGAACTAAATGCAAACTACAGATACCTTCCCTCCATCCACCCTATTCTGCCGCCTTCTTCTAGTGACAAAGGGGAACTGGGGCTGTGTTCAGCTCATAACACTTTACCACTGCCCCTCCTCCACGTGCAGTCCCTCCCACAGGATGCTGTCCTTCCCAAACTGACCCTGTGTGAGCATCCCACAAGCTGCAGCTCTCCAAGCACTGCTCCAACACTGCTCTGTACCACAGGGCCCACCCTTTGGGTGCTGCTCTGTATGGGTCTCCACGGGCACAACCTCCCAGCCCTCCTGCTCCACTGCGGGCTGCTCTCCATAGGCTGCAGCTCCAGCCCAGGGCTGCTCCTGCGGGGGTATCCATGGGCTGTTCCTCCTTCAGGCCTCATCCAGTGCTGTTAAAAAGCTTCTACTCAACCTCTCCCTATGGTAGTTTGCCACCTGCTCACATTTGTTGTGTATTTGAATGCATTCTTTCTCCCTAAATGGCTCCTGTTGGAATACCAGCCCTCATGGGAGGGTGAGGAGTGGCCGGGGACTTTAGGCAGCGTCATCACCAGTGGTTGTGGTGGTGGTGGTGATGGAAAATGATGTGCTCAAACCCTCAGTTGCCTGCGTGCAGTGTTATTGCATGGAGAAGTGTCAAAAAATGACAACTTGATCTCTTGTATTTCTGTTCTTTTCTCTGCAATTTCTGAGGACTCTGCAAGTTTTCTGTCATCGCAGATTCTGATGTGGTATGAAATTAAGCTGGCGCTTCTAATGAAAAGACATTTGTAGCAGAAAGAATCCTTTCCATGTGGTTTGAGGAAAGGCTGCTTTATTATTTTAAAACTTTCTTCTTTTTTTTGGTAGGAAAGCACGGGAGATGAACAGGAAAGGATAGAATTCCTCGCAGATATGCAGAAACTGAAGTGTTAAGGGATTCTTTCATGATAAATTTGTACACGTCTGGTTGGGAAAGCAGCCAAAGAGGCTGACAGTCTCTGGGACGTTCAGTAGTTGAAGATCAGAAAAAAAAAAGTAGTGTGCCAGACAACCTCATGCACAATGTCTCTCCTGCTGAAGACAAGGTAAATAGTATTAGCTGCTCTGTTCAGTCTTGCTGCAGAGTACGTGAACAGGGTTTGAAAATCAAAGGGCACAGCAGCTCAAATGTATCATGTTTCTCACTTCAGCCTTTTAATAAATTGCACAGCATTCCTGTGTTTCTGCTGCTGGCTGGTCTTGTAAAACTCAGTCATGGTTTGCTGGGGTTGTCTATAGGAGCCAGGTGCCCTCATGGCACTGTGGCTGTGAAAAGATGTTCTGGTGGAGAAAACAGAAATAGCCCTTGGCTTTAAAAGCAATCCCCTGGCTCTAACTGGTTGCGCTCAGGTCAGGATTGGAGAAAGAAGGACAGTGTGTAGGATGATTCGACAAGTTCTCCTTGTGGCGTTCGACTCCTTCCTCAGAGACTGTGGTAGTTGCTACAGAATTGAAAATGCTTTTAAGAAACTGTTTGTCAAGTAAAGCCTGAGTGGTTCCTGTGCCTTTGCTGAGCTTGAGCATAGGTGCACGAAATGTTAGTTTCTCTCTCTTTTTGTTGATTTGCTAAAATTCAGAGTAGTCAGAAATAGGAATGTAATGAATATACCACCAGTGGCCATATTATCATCTTCTAAGTATGTTCAAAATCACAGGACATTTGCCAGATTTATATATTAAAAATAAAGAAGCCACAAGTTTTTACAGATGAGTAGCTTAGAAGTTGCATCTTTCTGAATTTTTCTATCCTCTCATTTCTCTGAATGCATTTTTTTCCTCTCTCCATATCTGACTCATCTTCATACGAGTGTCTTGTTCACATTTGTCTGATACTCTCTGTTCATTGTTCTCTCACCTTTTTGTGTTTCTTTCCATTCTAGTCTCTCGTTAATGAGGATGCATATGAAAGATGCTCTTGTAATTTTAAAACATGTAAAATTAATAGATATATTTTGTTTTATTGACTACACTTCCTGGGAGTGGTCAACTCAGCCTGAAGATTCAGTGGGTTCTGTGAAGAACAGAATGAGAAAAAAAACAACAGAACAACCAACCACCACCAAAAGAAAAGCGGTTCTTCCCTCAGACCTTCTGAACCTTCTTGAAGTACTTTAAATTTTCATGCTCAAAGAGCTGTAGTTTACTCCGTTTCTTCTGTATTTCCTCTCTCTCCACCTCTTGTCCTGTTCTTCCTACTTTTGGCCATATTTATTTTCCCCACTTTGTGTGCTCTGTTCCCTTGCTTCTCTTGCTCAAGTTCCATCTTTCTAGTGCTGTTCTTCTTTTGTCTATGCTTCTCCTTTCCCAGAAGAAGGTTATGCTTTGGTGGTTCCTCCTTTCCCTGAAAGTGACTGCTGCCTTTTGGCACGTCCATCTCTTTGTTTGCCTTTGTTAATGCGATACATGGAGAAGACTCCTCTGCTTTTCTGCAACTTTATGCCTCATCTCATGGCTTGTATTCTTCACCAATTCATCATCTTTCTTCTGAGCAAGAAGGATTGTCTCATTCATCTAAATCCTGCTGAAAATAATTGCGTTCCTACAGGCTCCTGAAATTTGAGTGCTATCAATTTACTAGCTCTGATCTGATCTTTAGAAGTTGGGTGAAGGCTTCCATCACACTGTAAAAAAGCCTGGGGAATAAGGCTCAAGTCCCAGCTCAGATTTCTGGGTGCTTGGGACCATCTGCCTGTGAGCCCATGGGATGGGAGGTGATGTGCCAAGTGCTGGATCTGATTTTTCTGCTCTGTTCAGAGGTATCAGCTAACTCAGAGTTCCCAAGCTGAGTAGCTGGCCTTCTAAACATTAGAGTTTATTGTGCCGTTTTATTTGTGGTGCTGGCATTTTGGAGGTAATTTGAGATTGAGTGGTGAAAAATCATTGTGACCAAGTCAAAATCAAGCAGTTTGAACTGTAGTTTGAAGGGTACTTCATTGCAACAAGCATTTAAAACAAAAGCTGAGATAAGCACTATCAGTGAAAGGACCTTAAAAAGGCAGCAGCTAGGAGTCATAAAGATAGGATGTGTATGAAAGTGGTTGTAGAGAATGTTTTACCTTCAACTGTCCGTTTCTTTTTACAATCTTACAGCAAAGGTTTAATATTAAGTGGATGAAAACTCGTATTTCTTTTAAGATCTCCAGTTAAATGTGTTCATGCTTCTAGTAAGTCTACATTTTCAGAAGCTGATAATGCTCAACTAGAAAAGTTTATTCTGAGCAAAAACTTAGCATAGGATATCACAGAAAAAATAAAATTAAAGTGATTTCAGGTTTAAATTTTCTTCTACCTGTGAAGGATTTAACAGGACTGTCAAAATTATGTTGTACCTTACTGCAAAACAGCCTTCTCTGTAATGGCAATGATAACCTTTCCAGAAAAGAAAGGTAACAGTTGTCATGTGACTTGAGTTAAGGTGTTGCCCAGTGGTGGCATTTGCTTTGAATTACTTGAGAGGGACCTGTTTTCTTAAATAGTGTGTTCAGAGACCATGCCAAAGAAAACTTGGGTGATTCTAGGAATGTGTATTCCATTGGTTAGCAACTGTGTCTATGGTGCATGCATTTCTGTCTTGGTCCCTTTGCTAAGCTAGACCTGCAAGCAAATCATGGAGGTTTCATTGCAGCTTTGTGTTCTTTTGCCTCTGTAATTGAACACACAACATGAGTGTACCTTTTGTGCTGCATACTGTGAGGCAGCTCACAGGTAAAAATTGAAACTGCAGCCAAACACATTAAACTGTACTGAAGCAAAGTACTGAAAATCAGCACAACATATCCTATATCTTGTCTTTTACTGCCTGTTCCTTGTTGAGGTACCAGTTGGCATCGTGTTGGACAGTTAAATGTCACTCATGGGTTAATTTAGTTTTCTTTTGAACCACATCTGTAAATATATCAGGACTCAATATAGAGTGTTGAGAAGTGAAAATACTCCTGTGGATTCTTCATCACCTTTTTATGGAGAGTTCTCTTTGATTCACTCGCTGTTCCAGGGGTGCCATTCATTATGTTAAGGAGTGATCCCACTGATGACTTATGATGTGAAATGTGTGGCTCTGTCAACAGTGGGCAACTCCTGAGATGATTCCAGAATTACAGGAAAAATAAAACAATTATTAAACCTCAGAACTCCATCCTACCAACTCTTGACATTAAATTCTTGACATCTCTCTACTGAACAAAAGTACAAAAATTGTCTTAAATTCTGTTTAAAATTTAGTGAGGTATGAAGATTAACATGATTTAAGGAATACAAGAAATAACTGTGGCTTGAGTCTAATTATTGTTTTTATTTTTTGTAAGTACAGTTCTCTTCCCTACATTAGATAATCTCAGTCTGCATCAAGATCTGGACACTGTACCTGTCACCATCAAAATTTGTTTTGGTCAACTTGCATAACAGCAGTGACTTCAAAAAGAGAGCTGGCAGTTGGAGATGGTGAGTAAGCCTCTGCAGAGCTCAGAAACAGCTCACAGTTCTGATGTCAGTGGGTGTCCCGAGCGTTTGACATCTCTTGCAGTCAAGTCAGATATTTATGCATGGAAAAAGTAAACATTAAGTCTGTAGCATACTGATAGGTTATTCTTGGGGGATTAGATACAAATGTATGATATTAAAAATTTGAGCCGTCTGAAACAATGTTTTTCTCCTCCCTCTGGGTGTATTTATACAGTGTAAGCCTAATCAGAAGTGTCAGAAATCTGTTTTTCTCGTACTTTCAGTGAAAACCAATATGTAAAACTGTGGTAGCCATACTTGTCTCAATACTTTCATGGGTTGCCGTTGTAATAATGAATTTAAATCCCTTCCTTTTCCCACTTCAGAATCCACGAGGGTGAAACTGGCTTTATCTTTTACTCGCAGAAGTATTTAGGCAGCGAGCCTTCAGTGGATGAGGGATACTCTAAAAGTAACAAGTGCAGCATGCAGTCTCTCGTTCATCACTGGTGAAAACTTGTAGCTAATGGTGGCAACTATGCTGAAAAGTAGTGTTCTGTAGCTGAGAATTTACTCTGTCAAGTAGTGTTGTTGTGCTCCTTGTATCAGCTGTAGTTTCCATGGAAGTACGTGGATTACTTTCCGAGTGACCTGTGGATTTGTTTTCTCCCTCCTTCTCCCCTGAAGAATACGGGTTAAATGTTAAAGCATCTAAATTTTGTTACTGTACGTTGCAGAAATGGAGCTGCGTATGCTCTGTAGCAGGAGAATTGATAATAATGTTCTTTTAGACATTAGTTACTGTGGCAAAGTTGGTTATGGGTTTGGTGTGAAATGTTTTGTTCTTATTTTTCATTCAGTAACACTGCCAGTTGCTTAGCTGCTGCTCTCTTCTACAAAAACGTGAAGCACTGAGTGTTGGTGTGACCCAGCACACTGAGGGGGAGGTATGGTTGCTTGCCCTTGGGCTTTGCTGTGGGCTCTTGACGTGTCATTCACGGAGAGACCATGCTGGTGAACATCGTTGCTGTCAATGGCGGGGCTCTGGAGAGATGCCCAGAGGCTGTGAAAGTAGGAGCCCAGCCCCAGGCAGAGCTCTCTTCCAGATATTTCCCAAGGACAGACGCGTCCCACAACGCCAAACCGAGCGTGACCATCATGATGCTGAAATAGTCAGAATTTTCCAGTCTGCTTTTTGTTCCTTGTTCCTATTTTCGTACGAAATTTGTTATGCCATTGTGAAAAATGATTATGGACATTGCTGAAAAATGTTGTTATAACGCAATGTGAAGTATTCTGGAACTGTGGCACGACCTGGGCACTGCGTTATTGTTCTGAATCTGAGGAACTGTATAATCTAAGGTTGCATAAATTTTTGAAGATGAGGGGGAACTGAACGTGTCCTCAGAGACCTCGGTCTAACTTTAGCACAGAAGTATAATAATAACCCCATATTCCATATGCAATTCTGCTGATGCGATCTGTGGAGTCCTGGCTGATTAGTATCATGTATGTTTCTTAGTGCTTTGTTCACAGATGATAAGAAACTGCAGAAATCTGCTCATCCTTCTGTTCCGTCATGTGATTCCTAGTCTTGGTATATACGGGAAGATCCGAAACTTGAAATTTGCGTTTGGAAGATATTTTATTTCTCAGATGGATTCCAATATGCTTATATAAACAATTCACGTGTGCCTGGAAGACTAGAAAAGGAACCGGTGCGATCATTATTGTTATTATTATTATTTTTTTTAACTTGTTGGAAGCTTGCAAGGTCTTCCTTTGAGCACTTAACTTGAGCTACTGAAGTCCCCCAAAAGTCTGAAAGTATGCATTAATAATCATGTGATTTTGCAGTCATGTACTTCTGGTTGTTCTTGTCACTCATTGTTACTTCTCCCCCTCTACTCTACCTTGGCGAGGCCTCACCTGGAGTATTGTGTCCAGTTCTGGGCTCCCCGGTACAAAAAAGACTGGAATTTTCTTGAAAGAGTCCATCAGAGGGCCACAAGGATGATAAAGGGCAAGGAGCATCTCTCCTATGATGAAAGGCTGAGAGACCTGGGGCTGTTCTGCCTTGAGAAAAGAAGACTCTGAGGGGATCTGATCCACGTCTATAAATATCTAAGGAGCAGGAGGCGAAGGGATGAGGCTGGACTCTTCTCAGCAGTGCGTGGTGATGGGAGGAGGGGAAATGGCCACAGACTGAAGCATAGGAAGTTCTGCACAAATGTGTGTGGGAACTTCTTCACAGTGCAGTGACGGAGCACTGGCACAGGCTGCACAGAGAGGTGGCGGAGTCTCCTTCTCTGGAGATGTTCCAGACCCACCTGGATGCCTACCTGTGCAACCTGGGCTAGGTTGAGCTGAGCTGCTTTGGCAGGGAGGTTGGACTCAATGATCTCTAGAGGTCTCTTCCAGTCCCTACAGTTCTGTGATTCTAGTGTCTGTGTGACCATAGTATTCCTCATTGGTGTGCAGCAAACTGAAAAAAAATAGGAAAAATAGGTTGCTCTGCTGTTGTTTAGTCAAGTTTGGAATATCTTCAAGAACGGAGATTTGGTGGCCTTTCTAGGCACTCTGTCCACCCATATTTAGAACTTCTCTAATTAATTTTGCTTGCTACAGTTTGTGTCCTTAGATTTCTACCACGTGCCTGCACAAGGAGCCTGACTGATGTTTTTTTATCCTATTCAGTAGGCACAGGTAGCTGTAGGATCTCCTTCACACTTTTCCAGGTGGACCAGCCCCAGCTCTCACAGCCAGTCCATGTGCACCATATGCTGCAGTCCCCAGCCAGACTGGTGGCCTATGCAGGCTGTTAATGGAGCTGTTCTGTGGTACTGGTGGCTAGCAGTCAACCACTACTGGGACTTGGAGTAGCTGAGGACCACATTTTGAGCCCCGTGGTCCAACTGGTTTCCCACTTGTGTTGCAGTCCCGTAGTGGGAGGTGAAGGACAGTTTATCAAGCCTGCTTAATAAATCATGTTTGTTTCACAGTAGTAGTATTTCTCTCTCATAAATCTTGTGGCATTTTTAAAACATAAGTCAGAAGAATGATTTCATCCCTGCATCCTCTGGTTCCCTTGGTCTTGAGGATTTTATTTCAATCACTGCCTCCGTCAGCCATCTGCAGTGTTCTTGTTCAATTCATATTTTCATATCTCCCCGCAGACCTTCCTGCCTTGTATTTTCAGGAGAAAACCTGCACGTGTGGTAGTTACAGGAGGCAGTCCTTGCTTTTGAAGGTCATGGTATTTTACTTCCTTTAACTAATGCTTTCTCCTGTCCTCCTCTTGTTCTACTGTATGGTAATATTTCCCCTTTTTTCCCATTCTTTCTTCTTCTTCTTGATTTTAATCCTTGTTCTTTGAGACCTGGCTCTCTGTCTATTTTCCTTCTTTTAAAATACAAAATATTATGACATGTTCTGTTTTTGTCACGCTGCTTCCTTGCATGTCTCCCCAGTGCTCTGTTTGTGACGTTGGTGGCAGGGGCTTCCTGTCTGTGTGTGAAAGAAAACCTACCTCTCAAGCTTGTTCTCACGGGAAGGAATCGCTAAAAATGGCAAAGCTGGGGCACTGGACTGTGAGAGCTTTTCAAGCAAAAATTAATGAGTATATCTGTTTTAAAGTAAGTGGGAACGCACAATGATGAAATAGCAGTCAGATGCTGGAGTCATCTGTTAATTCTGTGAAAAGAATCTTACGTAGAAGTATTAATCTTACATAAAAACATGAGCACAGCAAAACACGTTTGAAGCACAGTTTTCCGTTTGCTGTATCTTGCAGTCATTTAGTCTTTTCGAAGAGAGGCTGGAGATAACCCTGGCTTTACACTCTAGGGATCAGTTGTGTCTTGCACAGTTGCAGTGAGCAGTAAGTTAATACTTCTCTGTTTTCATTTCTGAGTAGCAGAGGAAATACAAATGCAATAGATTGAGTTGCATTAAATATGTATTCATTGCCCTTCTCTAATTTTCAATAGCATTTTGATTCTTCTTGCTCTCTTCCTGCTATTAGCTCTCCATTACTGTTAGTCTCCTCTTGTTTTTCATAAGTATGTATTGATGTTTCTTCCCACCTTTAAAAGCAGTGTGTTATGTGTCTATAAAACATAAGGGAAGATAATTAAAAGATATGTAATTTCTGATGGCTTTATTAATCTCGTTTTCAGGCAGTACATCTCCATAGCGGTACAGAAATGAAGCATTCTGTCTGACATCTACTCATTAGAGTACATCTACAGATCCAGGATCCCTCATAGCTGAAAACTATTCTATGATCAAATTATAACATGGAAAAGAATAGTTTGCAAAGCTTTGCGTGTAGAATAGAATAAAGCCTAGTATTATTTGTGTTGGCTCTCTGAGTGTGACTAAGCCGGTGCTACCCAATCCCAAGAGATCAGAGGCATTTAGAAGTGTCTGTACATAGAAATAACACCTTTTGTGTGTGGTTACTTTGAGAGTGGCTGCATTTCTGTGCGTCCTTTTGCTGTACTGAAAAGATTTTTATTTTAATAGTGAAAACAGTGTTATTCTGAATGCAACCACATTGTTTGTTGCTACTGTATAGCTGTTGGGTGCTGCAGATTTGCACTGTACCTTTACATAGCTTGAGTTNCCAGACTTGCCTCTTTCAGAAAATAGATATAGCTGAGCGAACGTGGACTTCTGAGTAAAGGAACTGTCTTTTGCTGCTTGTGTTCTGGGGGCACCATGTGTCAGAAAGCTCGTGTTCAAAATCAGCTTTGAGAAACTGGTGAAGTGATTGCTATTGTGAATGTATATATCTTTTTTGTTGTTTAAAATGTTGCTGTACTGTTCAGTGTGGTACTGAGGAATGAAAACGTCCTTTTCTTACATTCCCTCTTACTCCTGATAGCTAAAACACTATCTCAACAATACATATTTTGGGTGGGAGGGGGGGGTGACTAGGTGATCTCCATAGGCCTCTTCCAACCCCTATGCTTCTGTGATACTGGCTTTTGTCTTTATTTTTGTCTTTGTAACACTTTGCAGACATAGTCTGTGACGTATGCTCTGCGAAACAACTGTAAAAGGCATACAAGTGATTGGAAATAATCACAGTCTGTGTGGAGTAGAGCCCTAACTTTCATTTTAAAATGTTTGCTTTACAGATAGATGTCAGTAGGAATGACTGAAGTAAATATCAAAACTCTTGACAGAACTCCCAGCCTGTGAATGCTGACTATTTTTGCTCAATTTCTAGTCCTGGTTGTAAGCTAAAGCAGAACTTTTGTCCTTGGACTGAGTTGGGATGAATCCTGATGCTGCAAACCATTCTTTTGCAGGTCCAGTGAGTTGTTCTTGAAGCTTGGATGTAATGAGGCTGTAATGATTTTGATGCGATGCAGAATTGCCAGGGATAGGTGAGATGATCTCTTGAGGTTTATGCTGGACGAGCTTTTGGAATTTCAGAGTTCTCTCTTGATGGCTTTTCAGGTGACAGCAGAAAGGATGAAGCTTTGGAAGAGAAGAGGTGCCTGGTGATAAGGATCCTGCTTTGGCACATACCAGACTGGAGGTGGGGAGGGAGGGCTGATGTTTTCTCAGCTGCATCATCCTCCTTTTGCTAAATTCTTCCAGTGTGTCAGGAGCTCTTTAGACTCCATGGTCTGATGCTTCTTGCCTCTGGGTAGTCTTACCTTAAGCTCCAGCTGATATTGATTGCCTGCTTGAAACCTGCTTAGTATTACTTCAATTCAGTGTTAACACCATTCTCTCTTATGGAGGATGTGTTTTGTCTTGGTCTAGTTATAGGGGTGGGCAGAGAGGAGAGGGATGAGGGTGACAGACCTGGCACTGCTGTTGTCTTTGTTAGTGTGCTGGTCTTTGGGAAACTTCTGAAGAGACACCTCTCTGAAATTTCCCTGACACATACTCTGGGAATGTTGTTTAGTTGTGGCAGTAATAGGGTTGTAGCAAGATGTTTGTGAATGCCATTCCTGGATATTAGTGCAACTGTGCTTCTGTATTTATATAATACACTCCTGAACTCATTCAGTACAATGATTATTTGTGGTCTTTTTTTCAAATGCTGTTAAGAACAGAGAAGAATACAATCTTATTTCTTTGAGTATGTGTTGAAAAGAGGGTATTTTGTATTTGCTGACAGACTGCAGGTTAATATGTTTCCAGTTAAGCTTGTGTATTTTTAGTGGGTTTGTTAGGACGCCTAACCTCGCTGCTTTTTCATTTTGAAACGGTGCCGCTGCTTGTAATCCTGCTCAGTGTGTCAAAGCCCTTTAAACCTCTGGGCCGGGTCCAGGGGATCTTCCCTATGAGGGGATGACTTACATGTTTGATACTCTAAAGATTAGGAAGCTGTCGAGACATGCTGACTGCCCGACACTGGCAGTGATGCCTGCTGTGAGCAGTGGGACATGAAGGCAGGTGAATTGCTGGGCTGATCTCGTGCTGTTGTCACTCAGTCTGTGGATAAGGGGCAGGGAGATGAGACAAGGGGGCTTCCTCTGTACAGTCAATTAGAAATTGAGCTGGGAAGCAAAATAAGCTGATAGTAATGCAGCAGTGGGGCACAGAATAGATGTGATTCCATGGGCAAAATGATCCATAAAGGCAAGAAACCTTCCTTTGTTTGCCATCCCAATCTGCAAGGCCTTCTCTGACTGCCAAGTTCCAGTAGGCTGCAGGAGGGTGACAGTAGGCCCGGCTGAATGTGGCTCAGGTGGAGCAGGTTGCTTTCACTCTGTGATATGTGTCCTCATGGTGGGTTTTGTGTATATGTCCATCTACATCCTCGTGTATTAAGCATTTAATGTTCTCTGCTNACTTACATGTTTGATACTCTAAAGATTAGGAAGCTGTCGAGACACTGACTGCTGACTGCCCAACACTGGCAGTGATGCCTGCTGTGAGCAGTGGGACATGAAGGCAGGTGAATTGCTGGGCTGATCTCGTGCTGTTGTCACTCAGTCTGTGGATAAGGGGCAGGGAGATGAGACAAGGGGGCTTCCTCTGTACAGTCAATTAGAAATTGAGCTGGGAAGCAAAATAAGCTGATAGTAATGCAGCAGTGGGGCACAGAATAGATGTGATTCCATGGGCAAAATGATCCATAAAGGCAAGAAACCTTCCTTTGTTTGCCATCCCAATCTGCAAGGCCTTCTCTGACTGCCAAGTTCCAGTAGGCTGCAGGAGGGTGACAGTAGGCCCGGCTGAATGTGGCTCAGGTGGAGCAGGTTGCTTTCACTCTGTGATATGTGTCCTCATGGTGGGTTTTGTGTATATGTCCATCTACATCCTCGTGTATTAAGCATTTAATGTTCTCTGCTTGCAGCTAACTCTTGTGGGATTCAGAACAGCCTGATGCCGCACCTACTCATTTCAGTGTCGGTATTCTTTCCAGTACTAACTTCAAGGCCAAAATACCATTGTGCTTTTTTTTTTTTAAACTCAGTGTATTTTTGTCATTTTTTGTTGACTTATATTACTTCTCCCTTGTACATTTGATTTCCTGCTTCCCCCAGGAGAGCCAAACATTCGTTTTGTTTTCTAGTTGGTAATTCTTAGTCCTATAAAACCAGCAAATTATAACCCATTTTCAGATTATAATCCAATTAAAATTAGATATTTTCAGTGGGCATCTTAACGGAATCACAATTGTGTTAAGAGGCTGCAACTCAGTAGGAGTTGTCGTTAGAACGATGACATTTGCCACTTGTGAGAGTTATCTGCAGTATTCCTTATGCTTGTTACAAAGAATATTGCAGCTATCTCTGCTGTTAATAGAAGTGTGCAGCATACACCTGTATTTGTTTGCCTCTGGACTGCTGTCAGTACTTCGATTGTATGTGTTTGCAGTTTGCTTTTCTATCGATGCCTTCACAGTTACTTAATCTTTTGATACTTAGGTTGCTCTGAAAGTATCGCCTCCTCTGTGTTCCATGGGAAGGAACAATCCATACAGAGAGCACAAGAACACTCTTTGGTAAAGCAAATTCTCAGCTACAGAACACTACTTTTCAACATAGTTGCTATAGTTTGTGTTCCAGGAAATTCAGAGGGATCACCCCTTTCCTAACCCCTAAGGTACTGCACATCACTCCTACCCATGAAGGGCTGTGTCTTGAACTCTTTCTTGGATGGGAAATTCACTTGTCACCACTTCCTGGAGCGCCATTTTGACTGTGGCTTGTAGTGATGACACCACATCTCATTGCTGGTGAATGATGAGATCCAGGAAACTGTCACCTTCAGCCGCATACTAGTTCAGTAGGTCCTAACATACTTGCATAAGGTGTTCTTTCAGTTTCTGTGTGAGCATTTGTGGGATCACCCCGGTGCATCTTCCAATGTTACCACTGCCATTTCCAATGCACTGAAGTTGATATTCAGCTAAATACAGTTTCCTGGTCATAATTTGATGATTTGCACAGATGAGCTGATTGAGATGCTCTTCATTTCATGGTGTGAATGGTGCAGCTGTTCAGAATGCAGCTTGCTTTGCATGTTGCTGTTGCCACTGCTGAAACACACCACCCACTGCCTCACTGTGCTCGCATCCACTCTTTGATCTCTATCAACATTCACCAAGCTTCGACAAATGTCAAGGGATGCAGTTTTTTCCACATGGAGGTATTCAGTGACACCCTTTTGTATCATATGCTCTTCCATGTCAGACGCCATTCTGTCAGACTGCCCCTCTGCTGCCATCTGTTACACAGCAACAACATGTAATGGAATATTGCTGGGAAGTTTTGGTCTCTACTGCTGTACCACCATCATTTGCATAATAATATAGGAGGCATTACTTTTGAAGCAGCCCTTCCAACAAAACCTGTTCAGTAGAAAAATGATGTGAGGCATGTTCAGTTTGAGTATTATGGGAGTAGCTAGCAACAGCCACTGGAACTGCTAGCAATGAATTCAGAGAGTGAACTCTTGAAAAATGAAGAGACAATGTATATTTCTAGTGAATAATCAGGAGTACAACTTATGATAGGGAAAGAAGAATTACCTTTTGTATATTAAAAATGAGAGAAACCCAACCAGCCCTGACATCATTTGTAGTTAGTGGATGGATTACAGATTTAAGACAGAATTTGTCTTTTTAATGGAAATAATACCAGTCCCAGTGATGCGACAACTTATTGATGGACTAACACTAATGAATATGTGGCCCAAAAGACAAAGTTAGGGAGGAGAATAAAAAGAGAACGGTGTTAAAAAAGCATGATGGGGGTAGGTGGGAAAAAACACAAGAGGGTGTTAGGTTTGTAAGTCTTTAGTGACTACTTTTGGGTAATGATTTTAATTTACTTCGAACCCACTGAAGGTTGTGAGGTATGGTTTAAGACTGCTGACTGTGAAGTGAGGGCAGGGTGATCTGGTTACAGAGCCTTGGACCCCTGAAGTTTGTAGCTGGAACTCCCAGTTGCCAACACTGGTTCTTGAATGTACAAGGGGATATCTGTAAGGTCAGCATAGGCAGTGTAATGTATTTTAGGAGCTTCCTCAAAACTTCAAAGCATGAGATAGGTGTACTCCTGGAATTAAACCAGGGTTGGGGTTAGCCTCAGGTGCATCTGTAACTGCTGCCACCAGATAACTTAACTGCTTTGTTAAGCAGTTTTAAGTAATGTGCCATGTCAGGTGTTACCTGCAAATCAAAAAGTAATCAAAGGGAATTGATTGAAATACAGAAGCTTTGATTGTCAGGGAATTACTGATCTTGAACCTCAGAGAATTAGTGAATGTAGTTCTGAGTCATTCATGTTCCTTCTTCCCAAGGACTGTTTGTACTGATTACACATATCAGTGGTTGGCCAGAAATTGTTTCATATGTCTTTGACAGATCTCTGATGCTTACCAAGACACTGTTCAAGCAGAGCAGTGTTCATAACGTTGACTTTCTGTTACACTTGGAATAATGAAGAGAATAAAAGTCCTGTGCTCTTCAGTGGAAACCCTCTTTAGTATTTATGCCTTGTATTATTATTAAATTATGTACTGCTGATACTAAGTTGTTATTTAGGTAGTTATTGTACTTTCTTTTTCCTGTAAGATAATTAAGTATGATGAGCTCACTTCCTAGCTAGCAGCGAGAGTGATGAGAGCATAAGTTGGGATTGATACACTTCCATGGCACGTAGTACAGATACAGTCAGTCTGACTGAGATCCAGTAAGTACAGGATGAAAACCCTTGGTTTTTACACTGAGCTTTCCTCTGTGCAATATAACATTGTTTCCTCGGAGCACTTTCCAGTCTAGTTCAATAAACTAAGCAATGCAACTTCCTTATCATTGTTAGTTTCTGATTTTGTAATGATTTTTTACAGTTATATCTGTGCTTCTATTAAGTTCTGTTAGCTTTTTTGTATTAACTTGGTCTTCTTTTTCAATTAAGAGTGATTGCTGGAATGCGTGTGATGTTACAGAATAGTGATTCAGGCCCTTGCACTGCATCCTTCTCTCCTTTAGCTCCAGAGGCACGAAGGGCAGAGTGCAGATGTTGCTGTCTGTAGGTAGCTGGGATGACCCCAGTTGGAAGATGACCCTCAGTGGGTGAGAGCTGTATCCACTAAGGTAGCTCTTCAGGTTGAGCCCAATGTTCAGTGGGTTGTTGACTCCTGTTGGCCCACAGAATGCAATGGCTCCTATTGCATGCAGATGGTAATTGCTGCAGCCTCCTTTAGTGATCTCTTCCCCACTCCCCATGGGCATGGAACTATCTGATAGGAAGGGTGAATATACTTCTCTTTAGAAAAGTCAGAAAAATAAACATAACAACTATGTCTCCTGTCAAAAACTATGTGGACTGTTAAAACAAGCAGAGAAATGATTGGGGTAGGAAGTCATGATTGGGAAGGAAACATGACCTGGTATGTGTTGAGTAGGTCCTGTCTCCTAACAGTACACTTTTTCATGAGGTTAATCATAGCTTGCACTGAGCTCTACAGTGTATTATAAAGGCTGAACTGTTAGGACAGAGTTTCCAGATGAAATTCACAAGGAACAGTATTGGGATCAATTTTACTCTTCTCGTTCATCCTGAAGACATCAAGAGGATGAGTGTGGTTCAATGACTTGCTTTGGGTTTCAATCTTTTATTATTAAAAGATTTGTAACTGCTGAATCTGCTATCGGAGCTGTTTCAAGCTGGGTGCTGCTGAATGGGAATGTTATATATTCAGCTGTGTGATTTCTCCCTTTTCTGAGCTTTTTGCCTACAATATCTTGAGAGATAATTACTAGTAATAATGCTAGTCTGCACTTTCAGTAAAGGCCATGATAGGAGAATAGACATTAAAAATGATTAATGAAGACTACTGGTCAATTGATCAATTTTAGAGAGCTTACCTTCCTATTAAACCAGACACTCATCAGCCACGTTTGTATCATGCCAGCCAAATGGACTCGTAAAACTGATTAATGGCGTCGCTGTTATCACATAGTGTACAGGGTTTAGGGCCTCAATACGTGTAAAACTGTCATGCTGTTTTCATGAAAAAGCAAGTGGCTGGGATGCTTCTAACTGAAAATAAAGAAGGCTCCCGGACTGTGATGAATGCAGTGAGTAAACTTGTTGGGGGCTGAGGGAAGGCTGGAATAGTAGCCCAACTACCCGACAGGTAGAGCAGCATGCGTTCAGCTGTGGGCTTCCTTTTCTCTTGGAGACGTAACTGAGCCTGGAAACCAAGTGGCTGGGCTTCTTTGGCATATATCATAACTCAGAGCACTGTGTTTCCTTCTGTTTACTTGTTTTTCTTTGTTCATCTTTCCCAGCTTTGTAGTAAATTGTGAGAGTGTGTCCTCTGTGATTTTTCCATTGTCCTGGTATTTCTTGTAAGGCAACTGCAAAGAGACATCTGAATAACATTTGAGCCGTGTAAACGTAGCATTTGGCATCCTGATGCAGGATTTCTTGTTTTCAGATTCTCTGACAGATTATGTCTTGAATGCATTGCCCTGTTACCAAATGGCAGGATGCTCACTTCAGCTGACTTGCTGGAGAGGCCTCATTGACACGAGAGACTGCAGCTCAGTTGTACTTTTTCCTTTGGGTTTGCAGCAAGGGACCTCATATGTCTGGCCACCCTACATGCTGAGGTAGTGGGGTGATGGCTGTCAGCACAAGAAATGTTAGATGCACAGTACTTTCAGAAATCAGTACTTTGCTGAGTACCCTAAGGAAATGATGGGCTCCTCCTAAAGCTCTGAATATTTCACTTTCAACTGTGTGCAAGTGCAAGAATTGTTTGCTCTTCTAGTGTTCCGGGATTCAGCAGCCTCTTAACAGGAAATAAGGAAAATCCTTGTTTTATTTTTTAAGTGGGTTAGGATAGAAATGTAGATTATCTTGTAACTTTGAGCAGCGAATGTGAGTGCTACTGCCTGCACCACAGGTAGAACCAGCTTGGTTCTGGATTGGTTTCAGTAATGACATTAAAGCAGAAGGGGTGAGGTGGGTGATAGTATTTGATAATGCTACTCCTTATTAGCAGGAAGATATAACAGCATGAAACCTGCCCAAGCAATGGCATACTTTCCTGTGCAATCCAGTCACTTCATTTAGGAGTCTGCTGGGGAGTTTTGGACTTTGCCCCCTTCACCACCACAGTGGTAAGGAAGAATCATGGGCAAGTCTTCATGCTGTTGTCCTATTTGGGGTATGAGCTGCAGTGCAAACAAAATGCAGAAATGCAACTTCAACCTGAAACTGAGGTAGCACTTGTTTCGATATTACTGGTTTGTAATTACTTTCAAGTTCAATAGAGATCTCAAGAGAGTCATTATCGTTTTGAGAATAACACATATTCTCATTGACTAAGGAAGTAATCCTATCCCTGTACTTGGCATTGGTGAGGCCTCACGTCGAGTACTGCATTCAGTTTTTTGACCTCAGTACAGAAAGGACACTGAGGTACTGGAGCAGGTCCAAAGAAGGGCAACAAGGCTTGTGAAGGGTTTGGAGAATATGCCCTATGAGGAGAGACTGAAGGAGCTGGAGCTGTTTAGTCTGGGGAAGAGGAAGCTGAGGGGAGACCACATTGCTCTTTTCCACTACCTGAAAGGTGCTTGGTCTCTTCTCACTGGTGACAGAATAAGGATAAATGGCCTTAATTTTAAGTTGGAAATCAGGAAACACTTCTTTACAGAAAGGGTTGTTACGCACTGGAATAGGCTCCCCAGGGAGGTGGTTGAGTCACCATCCCTGGATTTGTTTAAAAACCATTTGGACGTGGTGCCCAGGGATGTTGTTTAGCAGAAGGTTATTAGAGTTAGGGTGGTATGGTTAGGTTGTGGTTGGACTTGATGATCTTCAAGGTCTTTTCCAACCTGAGTGATTCTATGATTCCATATAGTTATACAGTTACATAGTATATTCCATATAGTTCTACCTGTGCGACCTGGTGTAGGGAACCTGCTTTGGCAGGGGGGTTGGACTCGATCTCTTGAGATCCCTTCCAACCCCTATGATTCTATGATTCTATGATAGTTACATAGTTTTGCTGAAGATAGTCTAAAATAAGAGCATAAAATGACTTTTCTTAATTCCATTTCATTGAGGGTTCAGAAATGTTATTTTTCAGAAGCTGAAAGCTTCTGTGTTGTTTTGGTGATGTAATTGGCAGTGTGTTTTCTGCAGATTCCTGGAAGATAATTATTTACAAATCAATAGTTTATTGATTCATCAGAATTCTGTGGCTGCATGCACATACTTTCATATATTTATAATCATATACATGTGTGTATATGTACATTTAAAAAGTTACAGGTAATTCTTGTTAACAAGAAAAGGCCTGCTAAGTCCTTTGACTTCACATGTGCAGGATGGTGAATAGAAATTTAACCATAATGTGCAGTTTGAACTGTGTGAGAGGGTAGATGGTGATCTGAGAGACCTTGTGCTGAATGTGTGCGCTGTGTAACGTGAACATTTCCTTATGTCAGCAAGCTGTCCAAATGATGTGTGGCTGTGTTTATCAGAACTTTATTTTGTTTAGATCTCACAAAACCCAATGTCATTCTACTTAGGCTAGGGGTGCGAAGGGAATAGGGAGATTTCAGAGCTATCCATTCAATCAACAAAAAACATGGAGGATAATCGCTATTTCTACTGTAACAGTTCAAGGGGTTACATTGTTTTACTGTGATTTTTCTCTGCTCCCTGCAGTTTACAACACTGTTCTGGATTGACCAGTGAACATTACCTGAATTCTGACGTTTGAAGACTCTGTTCTTTTTACATATTTTAACTACCAAATCTAATTTATCTTTGCTGTGTTTCTAATCTTCTTTGTCATGCTATAGTTCTTTGTGGACATGCATACAGTTGCAGATTTTTTCTTTACTGAAAGGCATCTTTCTCAGAGTAATGATTCTCTAAAATTGTATCACCGGAATTCTAGTATGCTTCTATGTATTATTTTTGTCAAACCGTCCTCTTGAGTTATAGGGAGGATGAAGTGCATCTGTAAGTCCCAGGAGGTCTGGGACTTATCCTTGAAGCTGTTCAATTCTAAATAATTCATTAACGTCAGATACGGGCTCTGTAAAGAATAATGTTTATTCCTCTAATACTCTACTGGATAGCATTGTAAGCGCTCTGTGGAAGTTTAGTCATTGAATAAACCTTGTACAAAGGGAGGAGGAGGAGACGTCTGGCTTGCAGCCTTCTTGCAAAGGCTGTGTGTTCTGTTAGTGACAGCTTTGTCCACATCTTGCCAGCTGCAAACCCACTGTTGGAATACAAAGATATAAAACACAACAGCTTTTACAGTCAGATGGGTGAAGGGTGCAGTTTCTCCTGCTGCCAGGACCCTAGTGGAACGGAGGTAGTTCTGGATTGTTGTGAAAGGAAGGCTGGTTTTGGAGGTGTCTTGCTGCTGGGGCTCCAACTGAAGTGAAGGCAGACGCCAAGGAGGAGCTGCGTCAGCCTCCCCCTCAGCATCCTTGTCATGCTGCACCCCAGGGACTGAACTGGTGGCAGAGCTACTGCTTCTTACCTTGAATCATGATGCATTTCAGTCAGCGTGTCTCTTCTTTCTCTGTGTTGGATGTCATTCTTTGTGGGAGTCTGGATAAATATTTCAGTCTGTAGGAGTTGAGGAGAGCCTAGGTATCACCTAGCAACAAGCATCCCACTCTCTGCCTCCCGCTTCTCTTTTATTTTTATTAAAATACCAACGAGTCTCCTTACTTTTATTAAAATGCCAGAAGTTCCAACTTTTAAGTTAATTTTCAGAAATATTTTTTAAATATTAGAGCAGCCGTAGGTATTTTTGTTTCCGACACCATGTCAGTAACAAAGATAGTGGGAGGTGCCGGTGGTCTTAGGGCAAGTAACTCAGTTTGCCTCATGTTAAGAGAAATTATCAAACACTAGCAGAAACTTTAGCTGAGAACGAAATAAACTTCATGTTTGCAGTTGGGTTGTCGGTGACAAAATGCATAGCAAGTGCAGTGTGGTCCTATTACCAGGCTCCGTTTGCAGACCGTGATGACTGCTGATGGGACACTGGCTCGCTCTGCAGTTCTTTTTCTCTACAGTAAAATCAGTAGCAAAGTATTTTGTGTGGTCAAAATTAACAGCGGTCCGGAATCCAGTTTATGAAGCTCTTCGGGGCCAGATCCAAGGAAGGAAATGCAGGTACTTGAGTGCAGGTGTAGGTAAAATTTTGGGTATGCTGATACAGTGTAGTGCTGCACTGAGTTTTATCTTCTGTCTCTTACTGATTCTGCACAGAAGGGCCTATTGCTTTCTGTAAATACATGTGAATGTATGATTTGTAGATTCTGCAGAATGTCTGGTTTATGGAGTTACCGATTTCCTTGCAAGAACCAGAAATGTAGGTAACAAAGAGGCAAGTGTGTGGCTACTATTAATACACAGGTAGCCCTTCTCAACACTGTGTTGAACACTCTCAACACTGAGTCAAATTACTTGACTTTGTAACGTAGTTGATGTTTTCTGTGTGTGTTTTATGTTATGTATCTGAACTACTAAAAGGAGGAGTATAACATAAAGAGTACTTCCCAACTGCATTGGCAGGAATTTACTTAAAAATTAGTAGCACCTAAAAGAGGTAGTGAAATGATACTTGTATGAACTTGCCTTTGTGTCTGAAAACCGACACAAACATATACAAACATGCTGGTTCATTAAAATACCTTGCTACAAATAATGAAGTAGCCTCCATATGTCAGTGTCTGGTATGACTGTCCTGAACATCTTCCCATGTTCCTTACTCTAATCCTCTCTGCTAGAATCCCCATCCACGGTGGGGATGTTGGCCAGATGAGAAAGAGTTGTTTCCAAACTGAACTTTGTAAAATTTTGTATTGGTTTTTTTTTGTTTTTGTTTTTTTTTTTCTTGTCATAGGAGGAGGAATCTAATGTTCTGTGGTACTGGTAAGCTTCATAAACTCTTAGTCTGAGGATACAGTTGTAAGCCCATGGTTAGCTTTGGGCTGGTGGTGGGATGTAGTTGTTTGCAGCTTACATTTCTTTCTTTTGATTAAAACTAGTCACTCGTTAGATGTTGGTTTTTTGTCCTTAGTTAAAAAACCCTTTTGACTCAGAGGTTTTAAATGAAGAACATTGTGTCATCTAGTAGATTTTCTTTGTAGAAATGGTAGGCACTTCTATCTAGACTTGTTGTCATATTTATGATAGAGGAAACTGAGTTTTCATACAAAACATCTAAAACACTGAGTTCAGCACACATTTAAACAGTGATGACATGAGACAGAATCAATGCATTAGATTTGCAAGGACAGACTGCCCAATTTCATTCCCATGCTGTTTCATCTCAAACTGAAGCTGTACAATGCTTCTGAAAATGAGGCTACAAAAAATGATGGAGCTCATAGTTCAGCAGATATTTCCAGATGGAGGTTTACTTCTCAGTACCTTTGTGGAACATAGTTTGGTTGGTGATATTGGTGACAGGTGGACAGTTGGACTAGATGATCTTAGAGGTTTTTTCCAATCTTAATGATTCTATGATTCTCTTCACCCGTAAACAGCCTAAAAATATCATGGTTAAACTGTTTGGCCTGTATGTGTGGAATCTGTGGCCAGTGTGCATTGCCCATCACCATCAGTGCTCTTTACCCCCCTTGCTGGCTATCTCAGTGCTGGGAGGCTGATTCCTGTCCTATCTTCAAGCCATGTGTACTGTATTGTGGATATCCTGGGTTGTATTTTCAGCTGTGAGATGGTTGCAGTGCTGGAGCTTGTTGAGCTTAGCAAAGAGGAAGACATGCAGAAATAATTCCATGAGCTTGGAGTGCGTTAGGGAGGGAGACTGCAGTGATGTGGTGTGTGGAAGGAAATGGGCAATTCGTTGCTTGGGAAATCATGCAAACCTGAAGAAAATGAATAAGCAAAGCCAGTTATTACTAAAGGAGTAGGTTTTTCATGAAAAGGCAATCGTATGTGATTTAATAATGCAAACATGGCCATGGTTGTGATGAGCTATGTAGCTGTTATCAGTTTTGAAACACTTACCTATGTTTTTTTTCTATTACCATTGCCACCTAAATAGACTGTCAGCATTCATGTGTTTTGTGAAGCTAAGTTGCACTGTGGAGTGTACGTGCATGCACGTGTCTGGATGTATTTAAGTAGTAACGATGAGAAAATGTGGAGAACTGGAAGCAATTACAGGTTGTGGTGGGGATTGACCTTTTCTCCCATGTAACTAGAGGGAATGGCCTCAAGTTGCACCAGGGGAGATTCAGGTTGGACATTAGGAAACACTTCTCCAAGAGAGTGGTCAGGCACTGGAATGGGCTGCCCAGGGTGCTGGCTGAGTTGCTGACCCTGGAGGTCTTGAAGAAATGTTCTGATGTTGTGTTGAGGGACATGGTTTAGTGGAAAATATTGGTGATAGGCAGACTGTTGGACCGAATGGTCTTGGAAGGCTTTTCCAACCTTGGTGATTCTATGATTCTATAAGTATTTTTCTTAAATCTGAGGGAGTGTCCCAAAGTTCAGCAGAGTATTTAATTCTCCATATATATTTTTTCTTTTATAGATTCATATGGAATCATAACTAAAATAATCATGTATTGTATTAATATGTATTTGGATTTTCTAATGGTCTTGTCTAACCACAGGAAATAACTGTGTTAATGACTGAGTTAACTATTAAATGTATTTACCTTTTAATGTGTTATTGTCCAGACCTCCTATAGTATTTCTGGGAAACGCATATGGAAAAAAAACAGTAAGGAATGCTCATATTAGGTAACTTCTGGAAAATTTGCCTTTAGAAAATTTGCCTCTGCAGACATAATGGGCCCTGAAGAACAATGGGGAACAGCTTAGAAAAGAATGACACTGAGAACACTGAATAAAGTGATTTGTGAACAGGAAATATAAAGCTTTCTCCAATATAGTTGCATTTTCATAATAAATACAGTTTTATTTAAAATGCTTACAATCTTACTGTTCTTCTAAGCTGTTTCACTGTGGAACAAAAGTCTGTGCTTACATTTTTACTTAAATATATATATATAAATATTTGAGAAATTAATTAATATGCCTGTAAGAAAAGAAATCAATTATATGCCAGTTTATCGGTTATCTCAGAAATACTAAATGATTCTTTTTTTTTTTTTCTTTTCAGGATTGAAGTGGATCTAGGAATGAATGGATGACTGAATATTCATATGAAGAGGAAAGCCATAAAAGTTGGTTGACATTTTTACAGTCATATGTATTATGCCTATTACTACTGTTATCAAAAATCCACAGTGTATTAGAAAACAGAATAGATGAAACAATCAGGCAGAGTTTCACATGTCAGATTGTCTTTCCTGCAGGGACTACTTTAGCTTGGCAGAACTGTAGCTTAATACAACAGTTTCTGGCTTAAAAACAAACAACAAAAGGAAACAAACAGGCAAAAGACACGGACCTGAATGTTCAAATGGAAATGCAGTAGTACCTTAAGGAAGTGAGCAGTGCCATGCTGTGGAGATCAGGTGTTGTTATTCTTCTGCATGTGGATGAAGGGTAAATGGGATAGGTGTTGTCTTCTGTTACATCTGATGGCTGTGAAGCTTAATATGTTATTGTGTGGCAATCAGGTACCACGCTGAGAAATGCTGTTTTAGTCCAATAGGATATGATGTCTTTGTTGGCTTCTTGGTGCTTTGCTTTCTTACCATGCGGAGCTGTCATATCACCTGTGTTTTCTATGGTAGATGGAGAGGAAAAGCTATTAGTGCATTACTAAATTTACTGTTACGTTTCATAAGGTGGTAAAATTCAGTAGGCCTTTGCTTTTGACAGTCTGACCTGTTGGTGAACTGTAGACTTTGACTGGGATGCTGTATTAACCAGTGCCAGCCAAGGGTGTTTAAACATAGCTGACCATGCCTGGGTTTGCACCAGATCAAACAAATTGCAGTGGCAGATGCAATGCAAAGAATGGTGGGATGTGGTGTAGCATCTCATTCAAGTGAGGCATTCTGGAACAAGTATTTGTTGAGAAGGGATACGTTCTAGTGGAAAAGCTCTTAACCAGAAAGTTTCCTTCATCCCCTGAACCTTGACGAGGGGCTTCAACAGTCGAAGAAACAGCAATTGAGGTTCTCCAAAGTTGCAGCTGACTACCAGAAATTTATAGCTCTCTTTGTGCAAAATATTTTAGTAGGGCTAAGATTCTCATTTATCATAATGCTAATTTAGTTATATCAATACTCAAGTAACTCAGGCGATTGGCAGTTTATTGACTTAGGTATGGGAGACTTAGTTCCTGGGTTAGTCTTCTAGTGTTTGCAGTAGGTTGAAGATGCACTCGTACTATCTACCTGAAGTTTCACAGGGAGCAAAAGCCTTGAGTGAAGCATCTGTGTCCTTGAACTCAGTCTCCTGAAATAAAAGCCTTAGAAACATCTGTAGAACATCTGCTTTTTATACCACAGTTTTCTGGAAAACTTCAGCAGCCAAATTTAAACCTTAATAGAGTTGACAGGTGGTGTTATTAGCTCTGTAGCACAATTCCTTTCCAGGACCAGGGTCTGTATTCCCTGATACAAACCTGCAGTTGTTGCCTGTGAAAGCCAGCATGCAAAGTCTTAAGGAATTTCTCTTTGATTTAATTGCTGACATTTCCAATGAGTGCTCTCTGTACGGATGTATGATAGTTTGGGATAAGATCACATAATGGAGGAGTAAACACTTACCTGCTCAGAGCTCTTGGGGTATAAATAGTAGTGTGAAAAACAGGCACCATTGAAACTTTACTTGTATCTTACGGAATGACAGTGACAAAATTCTGAAAGGGGGGATGATGACAATGCTCCACAGGCAGAAAGTTAATGAGAGGTTTTGAATGTCTGCTTACTGTCTAAGTTATTTCTGGATATCAGAGTTGCAGTAGGCTCCACGTACTGTCCAGAAAACAGTATAGGACAACACAGTGTTTGTGCTAGAGGAGAAACTTGTTCAGACTAGAGGGCCATGCTATATATTTGGCCTGGGATGTGACATCAGGACAGAAAAGATTAAGGAATTCTCAGGACCACAAGATGGGCTGTTGTAGTTGTAATCCAGGCAAAGTCAAAACACTCCTTGACTTCCTATGGCCGTTTCCCAGGTCTCTTGGAAAATGCTGTAGTTGTGTGAGAAGTGCAGCACTTCTAACTCTGTATCTCTGATCCTTTTTCTTCTTTTATTTATTTGTCTTGATGTGGAGTGATGACTGGAAGAAGAGGAGAAACGGGATGACCTCTTTCTTTTCATAGTACAATTCTACTCTCACGTTTCTCTGACATCCCTCAGAAATCATGGGGGAGCTGTGCAAAATATCTGCAGATAAGGGAGGGAATACTGCGTTACGTCATTACATGTTTTCAGTTTGGCAGGCTTTGCAAAAGGACTCTGAATCCAACTGTTGATCTTTTAGGTTAGGAAAGTACCATGATTAAATCATATAACTGAACAATTAAAAACAAATGTGTTTTTTTGTGGGTTAACTCATGGTCTGAAATGAAAATCTTTCTCTGTGGAGACTGTTTCCAGAAAAATTAGGCAACAGAGGTGGAGAGGCATTCGCTGTGATCACTTTTAAGATCAGTTGATAAAGTTATGGCTCCAGTGGGGGGAAGAGGTTGGAGGATTTCACCCAGCACCCTGGTATTCAGTGTGTTGTACAGCTAAGAAAATGCTGCTTGGCTAAATAAGATTTGAAAAACAAAATTCTTCTAGTAATATGGAATGTGTGTTGATATGTCATAGGTAGCACAGAGATCATGGGTTGCATCATCTGTACGCAGTACTGGTATTTTTAAACTCCTTGTATGTCTCCCTCAAACCATATCATGATGCATGTAAGTTTAGTTTTATGTGTATAACTGACATCTAGCCATACATGCAATGTTGGAAGAAATACAGATGTAATTTTTTATTTTTTTTATAAAAGAAGGTCAGATGAATTCTTCACAGGAAAGTGAGAAATACATGTGATAAACTTGATGCCATGCATGCATATTGGATACACTCAGAGTGGTTCTGTGCTGTCCGTAACTGTGTCTGAATCTAGAAATTCAGTTCTTTGTTGAATATGGCATTTAAGATTTACATTTATCAGTCTACAGCAATTGAATGTGAATTTATAAAGAAGAAAGCCCAGTGTAGAAGCTGATAAGGAATTTGGTGACTGGCAGGGAGGAGCTAGAGCTCCCAAAGTCCTGAGCAACGTAGGATTAAGACTGCAGGGCAAAAGAAGTGGGTAGGATTGAAAGGATGTTGGAAAACTGAACTTAAGGACAAAGGGAAGAAGTTGTTACTTAGATTACTGTAACAGACCTGCCTTTTCAGTGGGTGGTCTTGGGTGCAGTCTCCCAGTCACACTGTGGTCTCATGGACAGCTTACTTCTGGGCAGCTCCTTTGATCAAACTTAATGATGTTCTAAATTATTTAATGTCATGCTCAAAAAATGCAATGCATCACAGAATTGTATTGAATTAATCAGTGTTTGGAGCCAACTGCTTATTTTCTTGAAGAGATCTGTGTGACAAACCTGAGAAGTACTGCTTTCTAGAGAATGTAACCAGTGTATCATCCCTTAATAAGTGAGAGAAAACGTATCCAGCTCTTTAGGTTCAGCATCACCTTCCTCAGCTCCCATGCAGAGCAGGATGTGTGAGAGAGAGGACTGGCTGAGCTGCAGGGTATGTTGCCAACATGGTGAGGGCAGTGCTACTGTTCAGGTTGGATAAATGGGCTGGCAGGAGACTCATCAAAGTCAGCAGAAGAAATGTCAAGTCCTGCACATGGTGAGGAGCAACTCCACGCATCAGGCTGGGCAAGACCCGGAGCTGTGTGATGTGTCCCCAAAGCTGCCCTTTTGGGTGGAGTATGGACTTACTGGACTTCAGACTACATTTTTCTGTGCTTTTACAGTCTGATCATGATTAAGGTGATTTTTTTTTTTTTTTTTGTTATTAATGCATATTTGAGGGTTTTTTGTTGTTGTTTGTACAGTGTATTCTGCTGTCACAGTACTGGTAGCACTGTGCTGATATGTTTGGGTTTTGTCATGTGCTTTCTCCTCTATTGCAAACACTTTTCCTAGAAAGGAAATGGCTGCTCTTAAGTGGTCTTTCACATCTAACAACATTCAATGGATTATTGGAGTATGATTTTGGATAGAAGCATCAACAGGATAAAAAACAGTAATCTCAGGGGAGTTATCTTACATTGGCCATCAATCCCTCCTTTCTGTCATGCTCTTTTCAATTTAGAGGCAAAGAGGCTGTGGTTTGATGTTTTGCCTCAATTCATTATGATTATAAATATCTTGGATAGAACAATAAAACAAACTACCACTTAAAAATGACCTATGCCTGGAATCAGCAGGGCACAAAGCCTGGAAAGTTCTGTGGATTTTGTCTGCTGGGTAGCATTTGTCGAGATCAGTCCCTCACCAATCCATTGGTGGTTGCTATGTAATGGATACTTAACAACCAAAACAGATAACAGAGTGTTCATTGCCTGGGGTCCAATCATATCCATAGAATGGATCTGCTTTTACTTTTAATCATTTAAAGGTATAAAGCACTCTGAAACAGAACAACATGGGAGAAAAATTTTACTTTTTCTGAAACTTTATATTCAGGAAAGGGAGAGGCAGCAGAGATGCTCTGTCTTGTTCTGTCCCTTGCAAAGATCATCTGCAGCACATGGTCCTTCCTCCAGGGCCACATTATTTTTTAAGCCCTCTATTTCTGCTGTCCCTGCTTTCGTAACATAAGTGGTTTCTTGTTTATGGGTCTTGGCTCTGTTCTGTTCATTTCCCCACTGTTCTGCTGTGTTTACAGTGCTCTTCAGCAGCTGGTTGGGCCGAGTATCCAAAACAAACCCATCTATATACACATAAAGCCAGTTCATCAGACTTAGGGCCTAACCATGCTTTGTGTTTGACTTGTGACCTGACCTTGTTTAAACCAAGTTGGATTATAATTTTGAGGCCTATGTGCTTTTATTTTATTCCTGCCAATGTGGAACTGGGGACAGAGATCTATGAAAGATCATAACCATTGCTTTGAATCTCGTATCACAAAACAAAAGTGTACTTGGAGAAGTGTTATTTCAGAAGAATACAAAGTAGTGGTTAAAGGTAGCTGTGGTTTTTCTGTACCCTCAAACTTCAGAAGGGCTGTGGAAGAACAGAGGGGGATTAGGCCTTCCATGTCAAAGCCTCCTCTACAAAAGCCTCAAACTTTGGTGTAAAATCAATAAATAAAGAGGTTCTTTTATATATAATAAATAAGGTTGTGTTTTCAAGTTGTCAGTGCAGAGCTGTCCAGGAGGCTTTGCTGTGAGTCAGAGAAATGTCTTTGGTTTAGCAGCTGCTCAGTGGTGGTGTGCAGGGTTTGCATGTGGCGGCTGCACAGGCTTCTGTTCTGTTAGAAACAGCTGTGGGATGACTCAGGTGCATCGATATTTTTTAAATATCATTTTTTTTAACTGGAGAAGTGGAGAATTGCATTAAAAAAGTAAGGCAGTGATGTTTGTGTAAGATGGCATGCAGAAAAAAGAAACTCCACGTTGTAGTCCAACTTGCAGGAGAGTAATTAGTGCAGTGCTGACAGAATGTAACCAAACTATGGAATATTTCTAATAAGCAAGTCATTTTCACAGTGTGTATTGCTGGAATTACTAAATCACAGTGTACAATAAGGGTAGATCTCGCTCTTGTTGATGAGATCACTGCTCCACAAAATGCTACCTGACAGTAATGAGTCTGTTAGTAAACAGTGGATGTATATGAAAGCTGTGTTTAAAGGTCTTATTTAATTCTTATTGGTGTAACTCAGAGTAGCAGAGTGCCTGTTAAACTACTTTTGAAAGTTAATAGATATCTCTTTACTATTTGAGTTAGTAAATGCATTGACATCAATCACATTACTTATTACTGTTGATTGTAAGGCTTGCTTTATGATTACTTGACCTTTTGAGCTCAAGTTCTTCCTGTGATGAATGTCTTTCCGTAACCACTACTTTGCTTTTTCAGTGTTTTCTTTTGAAATTCATTTTGGAGTAAAAGACAAAAAAAACCCTTCACTTAGAGCAGGCTAACCAGAGCTGAAGACAGTTAGAAAAAGCTAACTTGTGAATATAAAATGACAGACTGTGTTATAATGCAGACAACTTTAGTAGCGGTTTCTGGGAGTTGGAAATGCCTGGCTGTGTTAATGATACTGGGAGAGGGAGGGGAGACATACTACAGAGTCCATGGCTCTTGGAGAAACTGAAACAGGTGCTGTAACATCATACAGGCTCTGAAACACATCTTAAAGACTGTATTATGATGGAAGCAGCATGGAAATCGAGTTTAGAAATCTTGACTTGAATGGGTTTGGGGAAAGCTAGTTCAGACGGGAGCTAGAAAGTGAACTCAGTGCATTACTGTTGTAGCTTAGATCAGGAAGTGCATCCATGAATCTTGTCTTATGACCTAGACCAAAGTAAATGTCCCAAAAGAAATAGGCTATGGGCATCTTCAGCAAAACTCATCTCACCAAGGAGGTTCTTTCCTGTTGCACTGTGGTGCTTGCTGATGGAAACGTAGGCTGGTGGTTCTGCTGTGTGAGTGCTGCAGAGGGCTACCAGCTGGGGTGGCACTCTGTATTTTTATCTGTATTATATGCTGTTTTCAAACCAGCTACTTTAGTTCTTTCACCCTTGTTGCTCCTGATGAGGACTAGTCGTAAGTGATGGGACAGAGTCCACAGGGAGCTAGAGCTTTTCACTTTTAACTCAGTGATTTTGCTGAAGGTTCTTGTCATGCAGAAGCTGACAGGCAGCAGTAGGCATCTCAAGAGGGCAGTTCTTCCCACTGGATTCCCATTTTCTCCCTGTAGGAAAAGACATCTTCAACAAAAATGTTCCGGCCCAGACATCATGGGCACTTGAGGCTCTGCTTTGCAAGACTTGTTCTCCAGTCCGTAGATTTTCAGAGCATCACTGAACATCCCTGCTCTTGCATTCTGACTTCTCTACTGTAACACATCCTCATGGGAATGAAAGAGCAGCCACTTAGCTCATTTCACCTTTTATTCCTAGAGCACTTAAGAAACAATTATACTAATTCTAATAATGACTAAATTTATAGTACTCCAGAGAGAGAAGCACAAGGCATTTAATTTCAAAGCAGTTTGACAAGACCATTTTGATATAGTTTTCAGAAGTACGACACAAATTACCAAAGTGGGGAGAAAAATGTTTAAATTCATACTCTAAGGTTCTTTCTTTCCAAGAAGCTGAGTACTGCTCAGCTGGGCATTGTCTGTCAAATAAAACAAGTTTAAACCAGAGATTTATAGAACTTAATTCCTCCTTGCTTCTTAATTGCCAGTCATAAGTTATCAGAGTTTTAAGTGCTTACCTGGAAAATAAGAATACTTCTATTGAGAGGGGTTTTTTTTGTTTTTGTTTTTTCTCCGATAGAGTTAATCTTTAGTTCTCAATGTAAAGGGAAAAAATATGGTTCTTGGTCTGCACAGTCATACTGATTAAGAAACATTGAACCAGAAATGGAAATACTACATGTACTTTACTGCTTTTCCCTTTCCTACCTATCTGACAATAAACAGTGAATGCTAGAAATAAATGTATATTTTTGGCATGTCATGGGGAGAATAACATCAAACAATGCCATTTGTCACTTCTCGTGGGAAGGCATAGAGTAATGTGTTAGAATTCAATAGCAAGCACGTAAGGAGAAGGCTGTTATTTTAATACTGGTATCCACTCCTCACAGACCTGAATAATGATTATACGGAATACGGTATTTCATATACCCAAGGACATGTGTCTGAAAGAGAAAATAAGGTCCTGGTATTAATCTAAGACTTGACCTGCTCATGTGCTTCCCACACGGCATGTCAGACGTACTCTTGATGATTCATTAAGCCCTTCTTGTTCATGAGTGCAGTGATGAGTCATGAAAGGGCAAGTTTTCCGCTTTTGAGGCTGTCACCTTCTTTTGAACTTTCCTATTTACCTAGAATTTTTGTTATTGCTTCAGTTCAGTTTGATAGCAGTCTGCTACAGCTATGATTTCTGCAGTCAGATGTGAGGGATGTGTGGGCATAGCTCAATTGAAGAGCCTTAGCTTTCCAACATACGTAACAATGCATTGGCTGTCTGCCTCCATTCCTGTATCATGCAAGAATGTTTCAGGACTATCAAAAGACTAAAAAAAAATCCAATGGGAAAAACAAACAAAAAAACAACAAAGAAAAAAACAAAACAACAACAACAAAACCCAGAAAATATGTTGTTGTAGAAAAAGTGAGATTCAAAGTAATCCCAACACTTCTGCCTTTGTTTTATACTCCTGTCTTTTAGGGAGATGTTACACCCCCCAGAACACGTGTTTAGATTTAAGTCTGAGTTGTGTTTAAAACTCTGTGGGCTTGGGCTTTTGTGATTATTCTTTGAAGGGAGATGATGGTAAGAGACTCTGTCTTGCAAATTAAGAAATAAAGAGCTTCTGTTGGTCTTAAGAAAATGAAAATTAACTTAGATGTGTAGGTAGTCTTATTAAGTGCAGTGGTACTGAGATGTTTGCTGAACTACTCTGTGGAGATTTACATAATGGATGAGATACGGGAGCTCCAGGCGGCGTGACAGTGGAGTTTATTCTATCACTGAACGTAAAACAAGTGAATTGCCTTAATAATCTCCACAGAAAGCAAGAATAATCATTTTTATGTGCAGAAAGAGAGTCAGAGCTTTTGTAATCCTGGCTATTTGTGTACAAGGAGACAAATTTTTCTTTTGAATAATCTGGATGCTTTTAATGTACCGTCCTATTCAGTGCATTTAAAGTTCTTTAGGAATGACAAGTGAATCTGCATCTCTCTGTGAATGTGGCTTTTACTCAAGAAGAATATACTATCTGCTGATAATTCATGGCTTGATAAAAAGAGGCTTAGAAGAGGCTGTGCAATTATCTCAACAGCTACGTATTTACATATATGGAAAGCATTTTTAAATAAAGCTCACCTACTATTTATTTCTATAGTGGCAATGACAGTCATCTCGAAAGTTTTAGAACCTTCATGATTTCATAGTGGTTTATGTTGGGAAGATGTTTTAATATTAACATCAAGAGGTTTTAGGGTTTAATTTGCTCAAACCAGATCACCCATTTTGGTTGGTGTGGTTTCATTTATTTATTTATTTATTTATTTAGTTGTTTTTCCATAACTTAGTTGATGGTGTCTTTTCAGCATGGAATATGAATGAAGAAAATTCAGAAAAAGTAAATTAGTAAAAAGTAGATGGTAACAATAGCACTCAGCTCCTATTGTGTGCTTCTCAACCATGCATGTGGCTTCAGGCAAGAGTTTGCCTTTTATTTTACTCTGAATATGTATATGCCATCACGCTTTGACCTGTAGCAAGTTTATATGTCAAGGCTACTTACCACATTTGCCAGAAGGAAGAGATTCACTGTTGGGCATAGCAAGTTTCCAAAACAATGAATGATGTCCTTAGTTTCTGATTTTTATGAGCTATATGCAGCTTCAAGAATCCTTTTGTATTAATCTGACATCAACTACTGCTACTTTTTGAAAAGTCTGTGTAAGTAATTCATCATACCATGTTGCATTGAAACACATTAATTTGCTTAATGTTGCACTGCTTCCTTTAAGTGGGAATGTCACTGGAAAAAAGAAAGTTTCTTGGATGTAGTGTTCTGACTGCAGGATTAGTTCCTGTTGATATCAACAGTGGCTGTCAATACCTAGTTCATCTACTAAATGTGCTGTACTCCATTCTTAATTCCACAGTGCACACTGAAATTAGTTCTGTTGACTTTACTTTGGTCACTGGATAGTGATTGTTATTTATCAATTCAAGAACAAAGTTAGATTTTCTTTTTTCACTGTTTCTTTTTCTATCTGGGTTTCTAGTAAACTGCTTTTTTTTTCTTTGTCCAGTCACAAGTTTTTATCAGTAATAGTTACTACAAGGGCGGACACTCATTTGTCTACCCATGTGGTGACCTGATGGGATCAGAGACCACTGAGTCTTTTTATAGTGACAGAGTTCATTAGACAGTATTTTGAAACATTCGTCCACTGCTGTGATTCTGGGATCTTTAGAGTAAACAAATTGAAGATTACACCAGGCATATGTGACTTAAAGTGTCTGTAATGATTCTCAGAGTGATGTTAAAATCCTAAGTATGATAGAAGCAAGGTGAACAAGGGAAGAGTTGACTGAACCTCCCCTCTGTAGGGCTACCCCCAGGCAGATTGACACTTTGAGCCAACTTGGTGTCATCTGCAAACTTATTACTCTTAAGGTGCTGAAACCATAGTTCTCACTAGTGAGATGTGAAGCTTGGCATTCCCAGTCTGAATCGACTTGGACAGCTTAGAACACTGTGGGAAGATCCATGCAGCCAGCTGAGATTTTGACCTGCGTGGACAGTAGTTATTGACCTCTTTGTAGGCTCTTCAAGATCATTGCCACGTAAAGTTCTTAACTACTGTCCAAGTTGCAAAATTACAGTAGAAGTTCTGCAGGTCAGGCAAAAACCCTTGTCTTATGTTAGAGTGTATGGCAGCTGATGATGTCAAAAATATAAATGACTACTTGCTAACCTATTTTAAAAGGTTTGCTTTGCCAGAATAGGATGTTACCAGGCTTGATAATTAGATATAGCCACAGCAGTGTTAACATTGATCTTTTGAATTAATTTAGTAGTTCCTCAGAACTACTCCTCAGATCAGCAAAGTGATTTATTTATTTAGCATGTTTTGGTGTAGTCAGGTTAATACCTAATTTACTGTTTCAGAATAACAAATATAATCCACTGAATCAGTGAGTAGGCTTTCAGGTTGGAAACAAATTTCTCTCTCTACTTTTTCTCAGACAAATGGCCACTCACAAAGTGTAGCCATTATTTAAAACAACAACAGAAGTCTGTATTATACTGCAGAGACTGTTTTAAACTCAGGGATAAATGATGATAGTCGGACTTGCACAATTTGCTCTTAATAGTGGATAATTTATTATTGTTCCTGGAACCAAACAGGAGATATAATTACTGTGCTTTCTTTTCTATAAATCTTGAAATGCAGAATTTATCAGTGTCTTCAGATGGTATGAAGTATACCACCACATACATAATGTGCGCACATGGGCACAGTGAGTTCAAAAGACTGAGGGAGACCGTGTGATTGCTTTGCACCAGAGTGTTCCCAACAATAACACAGCTTTGGTTCTTTTCATCACAAAACATGAGGTGGGTACCTGACATACGCTCTTCAAGCCTTCTTTATTTTGTTCTTTATTCCTTAAGCCTTATTAGGAGTGATTTTAAGAAAAGCCATATTTCCCTTAGGGAGGTCTATTTTACTTATGTGTAAGCTAGTGACTTGGCATGAGTTTTCAACGTGGAAAGCACTGCTGTTAATCATCTGTGTTGACTGAGGGAGTTGCTGTTTAGATTTGTGTCCAGCATCATTCAGAGTGTGGTAACACTGCTGGTAAAACCACTATGGCTGTGATTTTAGTGGTTACAATAATTTAATCAACGTTTACTGAATTTCAGCATCCAGAACAATGATGTTGGCAGTTTGTCACAATGTTAATACTGGTGGTCCAGGTCTCTTCAGAAGGATGGGGTACACGTTTCAGTGCATGTAACAGTCTGTGCTCGTGTAGAAATCATTGCTTAAAAATATGAGCAGCTTAACCCATCCAGTTCTTGTAACACAAAGTAAATCTGAGACAAGCATTTTACTCTACGCGAGATGTAGCTAGTGTGGGTAGGAAATCATTTACACAATGTAACTGAGCCATGTGTTGGGAATAAATATGTGATTTATACAGGCACAATTTCCTATTATGTTCTAATGAGAAACGTTAAATATATTAGTATGACTCAGGGCTTGACACGCAATAAAGACTATGTATGATGGCAAACAACCAATTATCTCAGTGCTTTATTTATTTCTTGAAAGCCTTGACATGGGTAAGGTCACTATACATTTTTAATGGGAATGAGATGCTAGGTTATAAAAAGATAATTCAAATAACAATACTTTGTTAGATCTTCCTGCTGTGCAATGTATAATCAGGTGCACTGACTTAAAGAACACTAATGAGGATTTAAAGACACAGCAGGGGCACATTTAACAGTCATGCACAGTTCTGTCAAATGCATTTACATAGAGCACCTCTGTTGCAAGCTGATGCTGAGCAACTAGTAGAGACGTATGTTTTATTGTATAGCCTGGTGTACTTTGTTTCTGTGGGCAGAAAGGTAGTTCACAACATTCTGGTTTGTGATTGGGGAAAACAAAGGAAGTCAGCTCTGAAGGTATCATTTGAAGTCCATACCAAGCTTTGGTGACGGTCTCATTTGCCTCTGCAGTGAAATCACTGGCAGTAAAGTGCTGCAGAACTGTGTTGATGTATTTCTGTCTGTGGCCCACCTGGTTTGAGGCTGTTTGCAGGCCGTGAGACAAGTGGACTTCTAATGGCTAAATTCCAGTGTGAAAAATAGTAATATCACAGGAGGGAGAAACATGGATAGGCTGAAAACAATGAGCACAAATACTGTGCAGTCATGCGGGGGCAGCACCAGGAAAGCCAAAGCTCAGCTGGAGTTCAGGCTTGAAGGGTATGTCAAAAACAATAAAAGCTATGGGACAGTTGGCCTTTCTTCAGTCCACAGAAGAATCATGAAGCCAGACAATGAAGAGATGCCTGGAAATATTCAGCATGGAATCACCCCTGGGTGATGTGTGCCTGTGCTGCTGTCTTGCTTTCTGTGATATAAAATGACTGGAGTAGTGGGCGAGGGAAGTGAGAACTGTTCATCTTGACTTCTGCAAGGCTTCCAGCTATCTCCAGCATTGTTCTTGTATCCAAGTTACAGTCAGTGCAGCGGCGATGGGGGATGGTCAGATGTCCATAGCCAAAGTGGATGCGTCAGCTCAGAGGGCTGCGGTCAGTTGGTTGCATCCCAGCTGGAGGGCTCTGACTGCAGGGGAAGTGTAATGGGAGAATGAGGGTGGTTCAGACTAGGAGGAAAACCTTATTTTCAGACAGTGGTGCAGCTTGCCCAGAGGGTTTGTTCCATCCCCATCCTTGCACATTTTAAGGCCTGACTGGGCATAACCCTGAGCAACCTGGTCAGAGCTCCAAGCTGCCCCTGCTTAAAACAGGGTTGGACTGGAGACTGGAGACCTCCTGAGGCTCCTTCCCAGCAGACTTACCTTTCAGTCCTGTCAAAGAAGACACTGGCTGTAGCGTTCATTGGTCCCTGAATTTTTCCAGGTTTTCGCAAAGTTTTGTGCTCAGTGATGTGTTACAAGTTATGCATCTATTTTTCCCCTAGGGATGCATGTTTATTTATTTTTAATAATCTCAGATTAATTTTATGTACCCAGTTTGATTGACTCCATATAGCAAATCTGGTATCTCTGAATTTTAAGGGTGCTATAATCGAAGTGCAAACATCTGTTATTGTAGAGCTTTATATATGCTAGTTGAATATCTCTTTTTTTTATTATTTTTTCCTGTCATTTTCATTGGCTATACCCATTAGTTACTTAAAATGTTCTTCAATCTTAAAGTTAGGCAGTTATTTTAATTATTGGCATAACTGTTCATATGCAGTAGACTTCTCATCAAATGTGTTTGAGGAGTCGCACCTTCTCTTAGAATCTGTGAGAAATGCGTGCTGTTGACATTTGAAACTCGTTAATTAGAAATTCTTAACACTTAATTAGAATTGCCTTTAAAGTGGACCCTAATTCCACCCTAATTTATTGCTTGTGAAGTTAAATGTGACTGTTTTCTATTGCATATAAGCATTTTGGTCATCCTGCCTTGGCTAAGAAAATACATTGTGAGCAATTGTGTACCCCTAATATTGACTGTCTAGGAACTGATGCGAGCAGTTTGCAGGTGGTGCAGCATTTCAGGCATTTTTTTTTTCCCACCTGTTTTGGTAGATACTTAAAAATTCTCATTCATAAATTGAGCTCCTTTATAATTCATTCACCAACTGCACAAAAGTCAGCATTTGCCTTTCTTTAAAAACAATAATGAGTGCTACTTGCCAGCTTCAATGTCAATGTTTTCTCAGGAGTTCATGCTGAAGCCTGCGGGGAGTGGGAAGACCTCAAACTGATGTTAAATAGGACAGAGATTGGGTTGCGACAGAATGTTAAACATTTGCAGTTTGGGAGTTACATCACAGCATCTATCTTTTCTTTTGAAACATTCAAATAAGCAGATTGCTTGTTCCACAGCAAGAATCATCTCCAGCTCTTACTACGCTTCCATGCACGTGCTCTGTGCAAAAGGGAAAGTTGATAAAATAGTGTTTTGCTTCTGGCAATCACTGACTTTTCCTCCTGAGCATACAGTCATGCAGCTGAAGTTTAGTATCCTCGTGTTATTTTGGTATGTACGTGAATCAACTGGTATTTATACACAGATTTGCAAATAACAGCAGCAGAAGGAGTCTGCAGTCTCTCAGTGCTGCTGCTCTGGCAGAGCTGCTGGGGCGGGGGTTGTGGTTACAGCTCTTCCTTAACAGGTGGGATGAGGCCACTGAAAGAGCATTTCTGGTTTCTTCACTTGCGGGCTGTCGTCTCTACGGCTTTGCACTTGAACTGTGACAGATGGTTTCTGAGGTCCTGGGAGAGTCAGCTATGCTGCTTGCAGGTGTGTCCTACAATTTGTGGTCTTAAAGGGTGTAGGTGCGCATAGGTGTCTCTTCTTTGTAAGTCTGCAGTAAATACGCTTTATCTTCTGTCCCTCTACCTGGCAATGCAACAGGCTGAGCTGGAAATCAGCAGCTGACTTCTGGAAGCAAAGGCTGTTGTATACTGACTTTTCCTTAATAAAAAAAGGGCTGAATCTGAATTGAGGCTGAGTATATACAAGTCTGTGGGGACAGATGACATGCATCTGAGGGTTCTGAAGGAGCTGGCTGCTGTAGTTGCTGAACCACTCTCCATCATGTTTGAAAAACTGTGACTGTCAGGCAAAGTCTCTAGTGATTGGAAAAAGGGAAACATCACTCCTGTATTCAAGAAAGGGAGAAAGGAAGACCTGGAGAACTACAGGGTGGTGTGCCTCACCTCTGTGCTCCGGAAGATCATGCTAAAGATCCTCCTGGAAGATATATTAAGGCACATGAGAAATGCAGAGGTGATGCAAGACAGCCAGCATGGCTTCATCAAGGGCAGATAGTGCCTGAGCAATCTGGTGGCCTCCTATGATGGAGTGACAACATTGGTGGACAAAGGAAGGGCAACTGATGTTGTCTACCTGGATTTGTGCAAGGTCTTTGACATGTTCTCACACCACATCCTAGTCCCCAGATTGGGTATACATGAATTTGAAGAGTGGGCTATTTGGTGGATAAAAGAATTGGTTGGATGGTCACAACCAGAGAGTTGTGGTCAATGGCTCTGTGTCCAGGTGGAGGCAGATCATGAGTGGTGTCCCCACAGGGGTCTGTCTTGGGACTGATGCACTTCAACGTCTTCATCAATGACATACTCGGTGGGTTAGTGTTCCCTCAGCAAGTTTTCTGCCCAGGCCAAACTGGGTGGTGCAGTTGACAAAATAGAAGGGAGGGATGCTATACAGAGGGACCTGAACACACTCAGAAAGTGGGCTCACAATAATCTAATGAGATTTAACAAGACCAAGAAAAAAAATAAGGGGGAATGTCTTTAAACTAAAAGAGGGTAGATTTATGTTAGATGTTAGGAACAGGGTGGTGTGGCACTGGCACAGGCTGCCAAGAGCAGTTGTGGATGCATCATCCCTGGAGGCATTCAAGGCCAAACTGAATGGATCCCTGGGCAACTTGATGAAACTTGATGATCGTTAAGGTTCCCCTCCAACCTAAGCCATTCAATGAAAGATATGTTTTTAAAAATTGTCTGCCAATAAAGGAAAATCTGGAAGGAAAATAAGACTTGCTTAACTCAATTTTCTCAGGTTTAGTGGTTACATTTTTAACTTGAGGGAGGACAGCTGACTTCTTGGTATACTTTTATTTCTGTTTATATGTTGTAGCTCTCAGGTAAATTAGAAACACTTCCATTGGCTTAGAGCAATATCAACTCAAAATTTTCTAGGGCCCAGCTGCTAGAAGGGAACTAGGCACACTTAATGACTACATTACCTTATATTGCTCCTGTTAAGAGGATGCAGTTTGTAATGTCTGTTATTTACAACAAGTCTGTTTTGTTCTCTGACAGTCAATTTATAATTATACTCAATCCTGGTGAGGGAATGTGCTATTTTTGGGTTTTCTCCCAAAAATGAAAGGCGTGGTCCGCCAGCCAGTTGTGCTCCAAGAAGGCATACAGTATTGCTTGTAGAGCATTTGCCTCCCTGGAAAGCTGGATTGGCAAAGGGCAGTGTGATGTAAGGATGTATTGATGTCCAAGCCTCCAAACCTTCCTGTGGCTGTTTCACCACCCCTGTGAGGCTTTGCTTTGGCAGAACTGAGGATCTATGGTCCCTTCGGGCTTTAGGATGTGGCACGGCCAAACAGGTCCCACACATTGCAGTGGGGAACAACATTCAGTGGTTTGGCTTCTCACGCAGGATCTGAGACTTCAGACAGAAATGCTGGACTAAGCCATGGCTACTGCTATATGCTGAATGCTCTCTTTATTCTCCAGTGAGCAGTGCCCTTGTTGCATCTGTCTTCATGGGAGCAGACTTTGCACATTGGCAGGTGGGTAGGAAAACATGCCAGCAGCTCCCCGCAGTTCAGGCAGCTCATTCTCCTACCAAAACAGCGAAGGGAAGAATTCACAGTACAGTTCTAGTCAGTACGTATTTCCAGGTGAGCTCCTGGGCAATTTAATGTTTATTTGCTCATCAATTATTAGAAAACCACAATTTGTGCATTTGACAGGTACACGAAAACTTGTGTCAGATGGCCAAACTATTTCCCTGACACACTGTTGATGTCATATACTCCTTCTAACATCAGAAGTTAATTAAAAGCATGTCGAGACTTCACTTATTTTTGATTTTACAAACTTTGATTTTAGTCTTCAGTAAAGGCAAAAGATAAGGGGTCTTCTTAAATAAATAGAAACCTGAGCTTGTACAAAGTGTTTTTACCAGATGTTACGTTTTATGCAATCATTTTTCTCAGGTTTAATAATGAAGCAACAGCCCAACCAATGGTAAGGGTAACCTTGAAGCAGTGTTTGTTTTATAAATTGGATCAATACAGTGTTTGCAGGACTGTGAAAAATCTTCCACGTTATCTTGACCTATTTTATTTTTCCTGTTTATTTTTAATTTTAAGTGTCATATTCTTGAAACTCCAGTCTTGAGTGCAATTGACGTAAGAGCACAAAACTACTTGGGAAATTGAGTAGTAGTTTTTTAAAACCACTTCACTTGCAACTGTGGTCGAAGAAGAGTGGCAGTCTAGCTCAGTTTCTCTCCTTTTGGTGATTTTTATGGAAATTAAAGTCATTATTCTTGGTATATAGTTAAAGGTATGACTCTGATAGAGTTAATGTTACCTGTAGCATAGTGTCTGAATTAGTGTCTTGGTTTCAGCTGGACAGTGTTAACAGCAAACTCATGTTTGGTCTGTTGCTGAGCGATGGATGCATGGCCAGGGCCTGGCCAGCTACTCAACAAGGAAGAGCTCCCACCACGATGGCGTGGGGCAGGGGGCTGGATGGAGCCAGGACAGGTGGTCTGGATTGGCCAATTCCATATTATGTGACATCATGTGGAAAGCTATCAAGCTGTGGGCAGTTGATTGGAGGTTGGCTGGGTGTCTGTTGGTGGGTGGTGAGACCCCATGCTGCTACTGGTGGGCATCTGTTGATGAATGGTTGTGTTGTGGCTGTGTGTCAGTCAATGGGTGGCATGTAATTGCATATAAATATATATAAATATATATAGTTATCGTTGCTTTTTGTTCCTATTTTCCTTTTCTGTCATAGTAAATGTTTTTTCTCTATTTAGTATCCAGTCCTCTCCCTCATCCCACTTGGGAGGGGGTGAGTGAACAGCTGTGTGGCACTGAGCTGCTGCCAGGTTAAACCACAGGAGTTGTTTTGGCACACAGTGTGAGGCTCAAAAGGTTGAGATGACAGCAGATCTGACCAGAGTGTGTTAAAATTGGTGTAAGTGTGAAAGTAGGTTAATAGTGGCTGATCACAATATTATTTATCTTATCTTCTGAGATCTTTCAGAGGGTTTTTTGGATTTTCTTTTTTTCATTATATCATATTATTTAGTACCCTCCTTGCTAGTTATGATACCTGTAGTGATGTCTGTCATCTCTGGATGCTAAATTAAGATTATCATTTTTTTTGTGGTGTATCATTGGCCAGGAAACTAATGTTGTATTTGTATTCAATATTGTAGTCATATTCTTCTTTTGGGAAACTTATCTTGGAGATCATTAATAATTACTGTCTTTACTTTGTCTACTTGAGGAGTCAGGCTATGGGGGAGACAAGTGGAAATGTTCAAACCAGCATGTTGCTATTGCTGTGCCTCCTGAATGTGTTTCGGGTTTTGTTTAAGGTTAAACAACTGTTTAAGAATATCACCCAGAGAGCTGCCTCAAGATTGGATAGTTGTGAGTGGCAGAGAGTGTAGGATGGTATGGGTGATCTGGAATCTCACCCCTGAGCAACTACAGACTCATGAAAAATTGGTAAAATGTCTGAAGAAGATGTACTATGTCACCAAGGCAATCCTGGGGAGACACAAATCAATGCAGCGTGCTGGGGCCTGGCCCATGCCTACCAAGCTTTGTTCAGCAATATTTAACTCCCTAAAGGGAAAGAGATCTCTGGATCTGATGACAGTGCAACAAACCCTATGATCACTCCAGCCCCCACAACAGGCCCTACTGCTGCCTCAATCCCCATGACAAATCTTGCAGTTCAACCAGAGAACCAATCTGTGTTGGTATCAGTTGCCCCTACACATGACAGAAAAATGGCTGTGGAAGTCATCTTGATGAGTGAGGACAAACTCCTGCTAAGATGAGGAAGTGAGAAGAAAAGGATGAAGCACAGCTGTCACAAGTATGGGAAGAGGTAGAACTCATAACGTAAGCAGTAACCCATCAACCCCTAACTATCCTAACTATGAGTGAGCTAGAGATATGCAAAAGGACTTCAGCCATTATTCAAGTGAGTATGTCTTCTTCCTACTGCTCCTGTGTTTGGATAATGGAGCTAGTAGCCTAGACGTAGTGGACAGTGAAACCAGACAGCTGGGATTCCTTTCTAGGAAGAGGGGCATCAACAGAGCAATTGGAAAAGGGACATGAGTCTTCACTTTCTGAAGGAGACTTTTCACGGAGAGTCAAGATCTTCAAAGAAGATTTGTTATGTTACCCATGCAAGTGGAACATCAGAAAGGGATCCAGTACCTGAGAGAATTAGCTGTGCTGGAGGTGAAGTGTAACATTGACTTGGATCGTGATCCGTTATCCGAAGATCCAGGTGATGTCAAGCGCCTTTGACCTGTGAGGTGGAAGTTCGTATGGAGGGCACCGTCATCATATGACAACACACTAGTAGCTGTGGCCAGGAAAGTTGAAGAAAATCCTATGAGAAATGAACTGTCTCGCCTATTTTGACACTATGAAGAAAATCTCTCGTTCTCCGTATGGGCTTAGTTATGGAGATAATGTCCTGAGACTTCCAGTGATTCAAAGACCATATGTACTACTCCTCACCTGTACAGACCAGTATTTCTACTATTAGAAACAAGTGTTCCTCTGAGAGAGGGACATAGTGTGTACACACTGCATGCCACCTTGTGGTTTTACCTGTGTGATAGTGGAGAAGATATAAGGGAGTTGGATGGAAAATCCACCTTGACCCTAAAGACGCGGGTATACAAGTTGCAAGGAAGAACAATTGAAAAAGATATTCTTCAAGGAAAATAGCTGCTCCAGTTTCCAGTGGACAGTATCTCAGATGGAGGAGTTGGTCTGGTGATATTTTTCAGTTTGATAGTAAGTCTTTTGATATGCATTCATGAGAAACGAGTAGAGAATACAATAACCAGGACTAGGAAGGGCCCTAAATCCAATCAGGTGAAGGAAAGGGACAGTTAGGTTTCTTGGACTGTGTGGATTCAATGGCCTGGCACATCATACCACCTATGTTGCTAGCAGGTTGTCAGTTGGCAAGCAGTTGTATTGTTAGCTGAGCATCGATTGGTGGATGTTAAGTCATTGCATTGTGGAGATATATACATACACACACGTATATGGATGCTGTTATTGTCACATTTTTGTACCTATTTTCCTTTTCTGTCTTATTAAATAGTTTTTATCTCAACCCACAAGTTCTGTTTTGTTTCCAGTTCTCATCCTCATTTCACTTTGGCGAGAAGTGAACACAGTTGTGTGGTTCTTAGCTGCCTACCACGTTAAAGCACAGCAATTATATACTACAAGAGTGATCAATAATTGTTGATAGGGTTGGATAAAACAGTCAGGAAAGCAAAGCTGATGTGGTCTTGAGCAGTCTAAGCTGACAGAGCTGCCTGCTGAGTCAGAGAAATAGCAGATTGGCTTCTAGTTGCCAGTGCACTTGATGCTTCTCTGACACCTGGAAGCTGACCACATTTCTTTGCTTCTATTTATATTTGCTAGAACTAATTTAAACCCAAACAAACCAAAAAGATTTGTAAAGTGACACTTGAGATCTTGGTACTCTTCCTGGTTCTGTCAATCACTGAATCTTGTCTGGATTTGAGCTTGTTCCCTGGAGACAGATCTACAAAAATATATAGCAAATGGAAACATAGCTTCATCCTTAGGGCCTTGCCTACTTAACTACTTTGGAAGCTGTTGTCTGCAAAATTAGTACATTTTTAAAGAATAGAGGAACCAGAGTAGGAATTCTAGAAGCTTGTGCTGCATGTGCATGTCTTTGTAACTTATAGCAGCAGAGTGTGGCTGGACATGGTCTGGTACATTAGAGGATCTCAGAAGAGCACTGAATATTCTTCTCACATGCATGTGCTGTTGACAGCATTGAGGTCTGGACTGTACTCTGTATCATTGTAATGAGAGACCACACTCAGAAGCCATCTTGGAAGGTACGTTTCCTAGATCTAGGGCAGTGATGTCCCTGTGATCACTGGATGCCATGTAGATGCATGCTTGTGATACATACAGCTGTATGTAGATTGCCTTGCTCTTACAGCCTCCTGTGGCATGATGTAATGTTTGGAATTATATGAACTGCATTTGTGTTCACCTCCAGCTCTTTATAAGGCTAACAGGGTTAGCCATAGTTAATTATTCTTTACAGTCACGGGCTGAGCTGATGTCCTAGAGTATTCACAGAAGTCCATTGCTGTGCTAGTTAAAATTGTTTAAATAAAAAGTAAAACACAGCACACAGGATCACAGAATTGTAGGGGTTGGAAGGGACCTCTAGAGATCATCAAGTCCAGCTCCTCTGCCAGAGCAGGCTTATGTCCATGTTGTTCACACAGGCTTCTGCAAACCCTGTGTTCTGTTCTCATTTAAGGAAATTAACTATGAATTGGAGTGGAATCAGATAAAACACACCCAGTTTCACTTGAAAATAGTATGGAAATGTAATGCTCAACTTTTTTTTTTTTCCTTGAAACATCAATAAATGTCGGTGATCCTTTTCTTTTCTGCTGCGTTTGACTTGAAATTCAAGTTCAGAGTAAAATGTAGAACTACCAGAGTTACTGTTTTCGTTCTGAGCATTTCACACAGTTATATACATAATTACATATGATGAAGATCCTATGGCAAGACATGGACTGTTAACCCTGATTCCCTGGCAGAATTCCCAGTTGAGTGATTACCTTCTAGCCACATAAATTTTCTTTTATTTTCTATTGGATAGTTGTTTCCTTCACTTATTGGAATGAACTGCTATTACACGTACTGTGGCAGTGTTAACTTGTGTGCTTTGCCCTAAAGATAACATCATTTCTATGACTAACATCTCACTGTATTGGTGTATAAATTACTTCTTTAGAAATGAAGGTCTGAAGCAAGTATAGGAGATTAAGTCAGAAGGCAGTTAAATGTTTTTTTCCTGTGAGAATTCAAGAAGGCTTCTCCTTGTCTTCTCCCCTCGGAGGTGGTAGTGGTATTTGAGAAGAGATTGTGCTCTTTCATTCTTCCAGTTTCCCTTGAACCAGAGGAAAAAAAATATTCAAACTTTCAAAATCATATAGTTATATCATTAAAAGATCCAGTTATATTTTCAGAAGCTTCACCTTGAATGAATTGCTTTGGATAGGTTGCCCTGAGTTTTCTATTGCTTTGATTGATGGATGCTATATATTCAAATATAGTAATGTAAGTAATAGGAAGAGTATGAATTTAGGTATTCATATTCCGAAAAATTAGCAGAGACATCTTACTGCCAGAGCATAGAAATGATGTGGTCTGTTTTTTAGTTCTGTGATGCACTTGTCTGTATTTACTAAAAAATTAAAAAGCAAATAGTGAAGTCCTGCAGAAATGACTCGAAGTTTTGGAAATGCACAGTGAGAACATAATGATGAATTCTGGAATTCCTGCGTGTGCAGAAAACCTTGTTTTAAAATGACTGGAAGATGAAGGAGCAAGACAAATTATCAGTCATAGCTTTGAGATAGGAAGACTTTTAGGTGCTGTTGTCTGCTCTTAGCTTTTTTGATTGTACTCTCATTAAACCTGAATCCTTTTTACTGTAAATGTAAAGCTGAGTTTGTTCTTCCCCTGACTGATAACTGCATTTCTCAAAAATGAAGGTGACTTCTCATTAGGCTTCTTCTCAAAAAAGGAGCTTGTAAGCCTTAAAATGTATTTGTTTCCTGTGACAGCTACTGTAATAGTCATTGTGCTGTAATAACTGTAATTGCACATATGGACATAGGCATACTTTGTTTTTTATGTTAATTTTTCAAGACAGTAAATGTCCAAACCTGATGAGTGAAAGGCTGAAATGGATAGCAGTGAGAAACAAGAGGTTTCTGTCTTTTAGGGTCAGTTAGTTTATTGATCCAAGAGAGCAGATGTTTCCATAAAACCATGGAGAGCTCGGTGTGGTGATGTGCCTGGTTTAGGTTACGCATCTGCTGTGCTGTGCCTAGGTGGGTGAGTGGGGTCCAGCAGGTGGGCAGGGCTGGGAGGTGGGAGGATGGGCATCAAAGGCTGGCACGAGAGTTCACATCACCTTCACCCATGAGATGTGAGAGGGCTGCAATTTAGCTGCCACAGTAGGCTTTAGTGAACCAGGAGGGAACTGTGGCGTGAAAAACGTTTTGACTTAATACATCATATTGGCAATCCCGGCTGGTGAGTCTCCTGAGCGTAATAAATTATCATGGGGCACTGGAGCAGCCTGGCCTCGCTCAGGTGTGAATGCTCCATCTGGCCCAGCTGACCAAGGGGCTCCAAGGGGAGCTCAGTTCACCTCACCACCCGTCTCAGTTGAGCCCGTTCTCCTTAGCTGGCTGCCCCCCACATACAAGCCTCGGCGATTATATTGTGTTTGCAGAATGGCTTTGAGCATACTGTAGAGCAAAGGCTTGTTACAGCAGGAGAGCAGTGTTCAGAGAGATGAGCTCTCTGAGTGAATATTGGGCTAAATATTTCACCTGCCTGCGTAAAGCACAGATTAGATCTGCTCGGGTCTGCCCGGATATGTCACACAATGTCCTTTCAGTTAGGATCAAATAGTTCGGAAAGAATCTACTCCTGTGATTGTTGCTGCTCTTGAATTATGAATGACCCAAAAGCCAGCACTGTTCACTGTATTCATTCTTCAGACCAGTGCTCAAAAGGCAGAGCATTGCTTTTAGGAAATAACGATTTTAGACAACAAAAAGGGAAACAGGTGCTGGGAAAATTTAGTTAAATGTGAATGTGTTAAATGGTACATGAACTAGTCAGGTTTTCATGATTTATCAGTTTTGAACTTCAAAGGCTCTGGTTAGCTTGCGTTTTTAAAATTAATGAGTTTATCACAGCCAGTGGGAAAAAATGGTTGAAGTATATCAGCTATAAATTGGTACAAAGCACTAAAAGGGACATTAGCCTCTAATCAGATTCTAACAGTTCATTAAACCTGCCTTTCCTCAATTGTGCTTTGTCTTCCCCCCTCCTTCTGCTTCTGCCTCCTGCAGCAAGCAGCCACGTCCCTTTTTTCATTTGGGTGAGACCTCCTTGGGGACACAAAGCAATATCAGCTCATCCTTCTTTGTCTACAAGCTAAACAGCCTAAGGGATGCTTTATTATGGTATATTCCTGATCTTTCTGTAAAACTCAACTGTGCTGCTTATAAATCAAGAAAGGAGGGGGACTTTCCTGCTTCAGAACGGGTGCTGGGAGAGTCCAGAATGCCATCCTGGCTCGTGCTACTGCTCCACCCCAAACCACATCCAAGCCACTGAGGCACTGTAATGCCCTAAGTAAGGCATGAGGTCCGCTTCTGATAAGTAAACACAATATGGCACTGGCTGGGAACAGGGATGTAGAGCCTGGAGTGATTACTGAGAACTGTTCTGTGGCATCATGGTCATCCCTCTTGCTTTTCCCAGCTTGCTCCTCACACACTGAGTAATGATCAATGAGTATGAAACTTCTTGCTGAAAAGATCCAAGAGTTTAGTGTCATTGTTGTTGTGCCAAACTTAAAGCAGATATGCAGTAGAAACACAACATGGTCAGAGACATCTCGATAACTTGATTTGTCTTTATCCCAATGAGTTTGAATGTGGAAATGTTAAGCTGAATATTTCTTGTTTGGTCTGAAGTTTTATAATCGAGGTTGCTACCCTGCTGAAACATGGCTGTGTGGGTTTCCCTGCTTTTTAGCATAAGTTATTTAGATTACAACAAAGTAAAGGAGCAGAAAGAAGTTAACTGGTGCCACAATACTTAAATCCTTGAAGATGAAGGTCCTGGGATGAAGTACATTAATTAGAGAAAGTCATTTAAGTTGTAAAAGTGTATTTTAGAAGCTCTTAGGAAGCATTAGGACATACCATTTTTCTTTAACGTTCTCCTGAAGGAGTCTTGATAAGAAACAGGACAATGAACAGAGAAATTCCTTATGGATACCAGCACCACACAGTGCTGAGCAGATCTGCTGCCAGTGAAACATGCAGAAAGAGTTCTTTCCATTGCAGTGCTTTTATTGAGGACTGTGAGGTAGCGGAGTGAAAGTGAGTTTCCAGTCTCAAGTAGTGCTTTCCAGATGAGGCCGCAGGTAAGTAAGTAGCTGTAGAAGAGTTACTTAGAAGCTTCTATATGTGTTGTAGTTTCGTATTTGAAAAATAGCTGTGAGGCTTTCACATTTCTATACAACTGTCCAAAGTGTTTGGATTTGTAAGGTCATACTAGAGTGGCAAAGTATCTTTATTCTCACCATCTTGTCCAAACCTACTGGCAGCTGAAGGGGCTCATTTTCAAATACCATCCTTGAACATCAGCTGCATTAGAAACGTAACTCAGGTTAAGGTGGTGTCTGAACTGAAGGCACAGGAGATCATTCTGCGCACTTCATAAAACAGGCAGCAGCAGAATGGGGCGTTCATTGTGAGGATGTTGATACAGAGAGTTTCAGCTTTGCAGCTCTACTTCTAACAGAAGTTCTCAGCACCTGTTGTCCATTACTAAAGCAGAGAATTAACATGTTTGTTTGTTTGTTTNACAAGAGAAGGATGAGAAACCTGAGGATTTGTTAAAGATGTGTGTTAGATTATGGGGGCTGCACGCGCAGCTCTTCAGTAATTTCTCAGAATTCAATTGCATGCTTTCTCAAGGTAATGTGGAAATACAGATGTGTGATTTGAATCAAATACACCTCTGTGTATCACCAAGAACCTGAGGCTGTTCAGCGTCACTGTCCTCCTTTCCAGTCCTAAAGGAAGGAATGTACATGTATGTGCATGTGTGATTAATTTAACATTAAAAATAATAAACTTAGTTCTCTCTTAAGGATAACTGATAGTATAATTTTAACAGAAGCAGCAACTTGGCAGCTACTACTTGAAACTGTTATTACGCATTCATGAACTTCAGTTAGAAGAAACTGGCATCTATAATGTTACAGAATTACAACAGTGACTTTTGTCAAATGTTTTTCATCTTTTTTTTTTTAATTAACCTCGTCTTTTTTTCTTTTTTTCTGTAGGACATCAGCGCCTTTGAAAACAGAATGTTAATGCTGGATGGGATGCCGGCAGTCAGAGTTAAAACAGAGCTGCTGGAATCTGAACAAGGGGTAAGCAGAGGTTTCTGTGTGGCTTCATTCTTCAGCAGGCTGGTGACCCTTACCAGGCTACTCTGTGGTTAACTGTCCCTCCTGTTGTATTGCCCTTTTCTCTGTTACCACTTTGGAGCTCATTTTTCTTGCAAAATGTGTCGATCTGATCTTATCTACTGGGAACACAAAACTCTGTGGAAGACATACTGAAATTATCTGGTTTAGCAAAGATGTTTTTCTACAGCGCAATTTTAAGATCACCAAGAAGTGTGTAGTTTGAAGAATGAGGAAGAGTAATGGATTACAGCAAAGGAGCCAAATTCATACGTCCAATAAGGCCCACACATTTATGCTATTCTTGCATTACTTGCTTTAGCATGGTTGATTTGTCTTTTATAAGCTTGTCCTATTTCATCTTCTATTTTTCCAAAACTATATATAAATCTGCTCTTGGGGGTGGAAAGTATTTGTTTATCATTGTGATAAGGGGGCTGGAAGCTTCATATGGTTAAAATTAGCGTTGTGGAGTCTGCTGAACACTGAACTTACTCTGTGAGTATGATTTTGAATTTTTGTGGAGGAAACATTTTGTGTTAGAGTGGTAGATTTTAGGAAAATCGGTGACTAAGGTTTTGGACTTATTCATGGCAATTTTTTATACATGTGATAATAATTACATTATAGATCACAGATTGCTATGAGAGGAACTGTGTTTAATTGAGATGTTAATAGGTACTAACAAGGTTCTGTTCTGCCATGGATTCTTTATTTCCTTGTGTGCATTTTATGCTCTGCTTAAGAATTCAAGCCACCTTCCCGGTCTGGATACAACAAGCAGAGAGTATAATAGAAGAAGCAATATTGTTGCCCTGTAAGGGTGGGATTTTGCCTCCTGTTAAGCTTTCTTCCTTCCTGCTATTTTCTCAGTTATTTAATTGAGAACTTAAATGGTATGGAAGTCAGGGAATTAACTTTCAGGATGGCTTCATTTCAAAGACTTGCAAGGAAAGATGAGTTATTCAGAACATTCTTGAAGCTTCTTTTGAGAAAAAAACCTTGACATTTAAGAGTGCTTTTGTTCATCTCTCCATCTTCTCAAGAGTAAGTACCATCAGCAAATATACTAGCACAGCATAGGCTGAGGGAACACTGAAGTTTGACTGTCTTATGAACCACAGTGATGCAAAGACAGATCCGTTCGAGGTCTTTTTAAATCCTCCTGGATGCTTTGTGTTGTGTCTTTATGTGTAATACAAATCTTCATATTCTTCAGAAGGCAAATACTGTATTGATTTATTTTTTAATTTACAGTAAGTTCTATGCTCATAGGTATTGCTGGTCCCTTCAGGAAGAATACATCCTTCGGTAAAGTGTGATTTCATTCTGGAAGACTTATTTGGCGTCTTAGAAACTGGAAGGAAATGAGTAGTTTATGTCGTTTTATTAATTTCCTTAGGTTTTATTTTTTTAATACAAATGTACAGACTTCTGTGTAAGCAGAAAATGATGTCATCTCTTTCTTTTCCAGTGACTGAGACTTTGGACAAGGAGCTCAGTTTGAGGTTTTATGTGCTTTGGTACTAATTAAGTAGTGTCTGGTCAGGATTTTCCAGCACCTTTATGGCTCTTCATTAGGGAATAATCAATAAATATAAAATGAATTATCCAGTTTGCTAACAGAGGAGCTGGCCATTGAGATGGCAGTTTTCCAGAAAACAGCTCAAACTCTAAAGAGAAAGATGGTTGAAACAGATGTTTAGCATGTGCTTCAGAGACTGTCTTGAATATGTAGATGTTTGTAGACATAACAGGGACAAGTGTTTGAAGGCTGTGATTGTCAAAGACGTGCTGAGAAACTGTTTGGGATGGTGAGTATCATAACTGGGAAGAGTGGGGTGGGACCTAAAGTGTGATCTGAACAGTATGAATGTGAAATAGCTTCCCTTGTGTTGTTACAGTGCTCGAAGTTCCTGTAGTTGCACCTCCATTGCTGCGTGGTTGATTGCAGGGAAACATTTCTACTTTGAAGACCTTGCAAATCAGGACAGCTTTTTTGACTCTTCTTAAAGGTAGCAGCCAAAGCTTTATCACCTTGGACGCTGAACGTCAGGCAAGATAGGCAAACTTCTCCAAAGCCTGTCTAGGAAGACAGCTGTCTTTGCTATTCCTGCTTGGTATCTCATGTTGGTTATAGGTTTCCTGCAAATGCAGAAGCGAGTCATTGAAATTAACATCAAATTAATTGTGAGTTCCAAGGATGTGTGACTGTTTCTTATCTGGCATTCTGAAAGCTTCCTTGCAGGGCTTATGAATCTATCAGCCAGAAAAGGTGTTTTTGTATTAGTTGTGCCTTGTTTAGCTGTTGCTTCTGGTTCTTAACCTCCAAGGTGGGATTCACAGAAAGGGCTTTTCTGTAGGAGTGTGGGTATTGCTTAGCCATGCATGTGGTGCAGTTTGGGCCACCCAGCCAGTCCACTGCTGTCCTGACTTTTGAAATGTTGGCCTGGTGAGAGAGCAATTGGTAGAGAACAGTTTAATAGCATACTGGGCAGCTGTTGCATGGATGCAAGTGGATGCATTTGGAATGATGGCAAGTGGGAACAGTGTAAAGTTCTGCTTCCGTGCCAGCATGTCCTGTCGCCTTCATGGTCCTGTGGAGTGCAGTGCATGAGGCAGGTGAGGGTAAGGTATGGAAATTTTACCAAGAGTCACTCAGTGCCAGTACTGAATTCATGGTAAAGAGTAGGAGTCAGAAGGTGCCCCTGTGATTCTGTGTACGTCTCCAAGGCCACAGGGAGAGGAAGCTAGATGCCTCCATCATTGCTTCAAGTGGGAATTGTAAGTGTGAATGTTAAATGTAAAATGCCAACTAGGCAGATTACTTCAGCAGGTGACATAACCGTAGCATTTGGGTGTGCGCTCCAAAGTTTCAATTTAGTTTGTAATTTGATGTGTGTAATGATTAAACAATATGTGCTTAACCTGGGACTTAATAAAAGCCTTTTTTTAAAAAAAAACGTTCTTGTCCTTATTGTTTGTGAAGTAGTAATGTCCCAACTGAATGCCTGAAGCAGTAAAACATACTGCTGTATAGCAGCCTAGCTAAAGTGTACAGTGGTCACTGCAGTAACATGACAAGGTAGAAATAAGAAGCTCAGAATACATTCAGTTTCCTTTTTCCTCCCACTCCAGCAAAGCAGAAACATGATATAGGAGGGAAAAAAAGCAACTTTCCTTACACAAAGAAAAACAGGTTTTAACCTTAAGTTGGCTCCTATTCCCTATTTGTGTCAAATCACAGAATCACAGGGGTTGGAAGAGACCTCAAGAGATCATCGAATCCACCCCCCCTGCCAAAGCAGGAGCCTACAATAGGTCGCACAGGTAGGCGTCCAGGTAGGTCTTGAATATCTCCGTAGAAGGAGACTCCACAACCTCTCTGGGCAACCTGTTCTGGTGCTCCATCACCCATACTGTAAACAAGTTCTTCCATATGTTAGTATGGAACTTCCTATGTAAGTTGCAGGCCACTACTCCTTGTCCTGTCACTACACACCACCAAGAAGAACCTGGCCTCATTCATTTTCCTCCCACCTCCCTTTAGGGATTTATAAACATTTATTAGATCCTTCTCAGTCTTCTTAGGTTGAACAGACCCAGCTTATGGCTATGGTGAAATAGGCACCATCTGGCCATGTGTACTTTAATTAGAAATTTGTCTTCCATCTACTGGTTTGGGTGACCTGGTATTCACCTGATGTTGTCCCTTGACAACATTTGGTGGTTATAGAAATCCCACACGATGCAGTTGTGAACCAGAACAGAGCAATTCATTAAACCTGAGACTAAGTGTTTTTTGTTGTGTTTGGATACCAAGCCAGACAGTCAATCCATTGTTTTCGTTTTGAAGTCCTTGATCTTTTTGCAGGATAGGCTAAGCACGTTGTGAGGTTCTTCTTTACCATCTGTGCATTGAACTCCAAGATCTCTGACTGTCTTGCTATGAGATCTTTGATTTTGCTTTATTTCATGATATGTCTGTTTTTTGCATTGTCTCAGGGTGTTCTGTGTCCAAACCTGAGTTGACTTCATTGAATGGCAGTGTTAATCACAATCACAGAATCACAGAATTGTAGGGGTTGGAAAGGGACCTCTAGAGATCATTGAGTCCAACCCCCTGCCAAAGCAGCTCCCTAGCCCAGGTTGCACAGGTAGGTGTCCAGGCGGGTCTTGAACCTCTCCAGAGAAGGAGACTTCAAACCTAAGAAGGAGACTCCGCAGCCTAAGAAAGTATTCTTATACTGCAGAAATGTTACATAGCTAGAGCAATCAAAATTGTATTTAAAAGGCAATGCAGTAGAGGGAACACAGTAGAGAAGGAAGTGTAGTCCAGTTGATACTTCAGGGTAAGCTTAGAAGAACAAAGCTATGTAAACTACTCTCACAACAGAATGGACAGGTTCCTTGTTAAGCTGTAAGGAACTGGGGAGCTGAAACCTGTATTTCAGCTGTACCTGAAGCACCAGTTCCTTCAAGCCTGTGACTAGAAAAAGATGACTGTGACTTAGGGTCCACAGTCTGTGTAAACGCAGTAAAGAGAAGCTTTTACTAACGCAGATTTAAAAGATGCTAAATACCGGGTAAATGATAGTGTGTACATGAGATTTAGGCAACTTCTTAAGAGAGAAATGCCTTATGAGGCACAGGTTACCAGGTTACTGGTCAAATTTGGAACAAAGTATTTACAAGGAAAATGGATTTTCTCTTTGCTTTGGAAAAAGTTAAAACAGTTTTGCTTTGTTTTTATCATTGCCAATTTAGAATAGTTTAATGATTTTTAGAAGGCCATCAGCATTAGCAAGAACAGATGCTTATTTTTCCCAGTGAACTACTGTCCTTAATTCTGCACAGGAGATTTAATGCCGACTATTGTTTGAAGCTTCAAGAAGATGCAGTGCTGCTTTAATGACTTCATCACAAATTAAAAAAGACATTACATAAAAGATATCACATTGCCCTTTAACAAGGCTTCATTATTACCTCCCCTACTGTGGAACGGGAGCTGGCATTGCTAATAAATTGGTAGAATTACTTTAGAAATGTGAATTTGCTTATCATTTCGTATCCTCCAATGACCTACAGCTTTAGATCTTTAGGTTTGCAGTAACATCTTTGCATGTCAGTAACTGCCTTCAGAAGAGGACATGAAGAAAACTGCCTTGGCCTATATAGGAGAAGGTGGATTACCTCAGCAGGAAATAAATACTCATTATTTGGCTATGCCAAAAACTAGTTTAGAAAGTGATGGTCCTCATTGTAAAAATGCATGGAGGCTGCATTAATTTAAATGGTAATACAAACAGGGCAGTGGATTCATTAGCAGATGTCTACTATCAAGAAATTAGGGTGGATATTATTGGCTGCCTTGAGTTTGATGTCTTGATGTTCGTTGCTGCTGATGTAGACCAGTTTTCTAAAACTGATGTGTCTCAGTCAGACACATGAAGTAGCACTTTCTTCAGTATTTCCAGATTCAGACCATAAACCCTAGTAGAGTAAGTACACAAATTAATTCTCAAATATGGAGAATAACACACATCTAATTTTCATCAGTCTTTTTGTTTCCAGATCTTCAGTTGCATCCATTCCTGTGACTGCATTGTCTTCTCTTAGATCACTGTTCAAAGATTGTTCTGAATTAATCTTCTAAATCTGCATTCCAATGCTTTATCATGGCTGAATTATGAAGAGAGTGACTGAAATGGTAAAACCCTTTAACAGGCCAGTATTGTTCTGTGCTGCTAGCCAAATTATCCTGTCATGTCTGAAAAAAGCCATGAATGCTTAAGTTGTATACAGAAATGTGTTCTGCTTGGGTGGTAGTGACAGAAATCTCTTTTATTTTCAAAATCATCTGAAATTACCTTTTGAAATTCAGCTGAGAAGAGTGTCAATAGCAAAGCTTGCTCCTCGACTGCACAGGGAAACTGTTTATGTTGATTCATTTGGGTTACATTCATCTCTGTGTTGTTAGAAGAAACCATACTTCTAGTGTTTGGTGTAATTTATGAATCCTTGCTTCTTCTCCATAATTCTATTTTATTTTTCTTGCTGAAATGATACTTCCTCCCTGTGAGAGCTGAAGGCGCTATCAGGTCTCCCCTCAGCTCCTCTGCACTGGGCTGATCACAACAAGGGACCTCAGCCACTCCTCATATATCCTCCCCTCCAGACTCATCGCCATCTTCACAGCCCCCCTTTGGGCACTGTATAATGGTTTTCTGTCCTTTTTACACTGTGGCACCCAGCCCTGCCCCCAGTGCAGGAGGTGAGGCTGCACAGAGCACAGTGGGACAGCCTCTCCCCTCACCTGGCTGTCAGAGCTGGGTCTGCTGTACCCCAGGTTGGGGTTGGGGTTGACTCTTTGGGCTGCCAGGGCATACTGCTAACTCGTATTCAACTTGCTTAGCCAGGTTAACCAAGTTTACAAATATAAAATGCAGGTGGGATTGCAAGATGTATTGTGCTGTCTAAAGTTCTCACTAAGAGAAGGATCTTAGATCCTCTGAGACTTAATTTACTGACCACTGTCTGCCGCTGCTTTACTTTCCAAGGCAGGTAAGTTGGCTGTTGTAGAGCGCTGCAGGGAATACATTCCTTGTTCTATCTAGTACTGTTTGTTATATGATAGTAATGGGTAGTTTTTTTCAGCTGTGGATGAGAATTTCATTGCACTAGACACTGTATGACTAAATAATAAATGGACAGTCTCTGATTGTCTCTGGTTTAATCGATCAAAAGCTGTGTTTAGACTTCATTTCAGTGGATATTTTCAGATAACAATGGTCATGCAAATTAGGAATGTAGTAGCAAGTCTAAAAGGAATGAAACAGAGAGATCTGTGCTCCAGACAGACAGTGTTAAAGTAACGCTACCAGAACAGAAAATTGGCACCCAGTGTTGAAAAAAGGAAACCAGAGGGTGATTTTACTCACTTAAAATAAATTAAAAAAAAAATAAAAAAAGCTTAAAGATTTGGATTTGATAAAAGGAAGGGTAGTATTTAAATGCAAAACTGGAAATACTGTCAGACAGAATGTGTGATACTACCCAGAATTTGAGCATAGCTGTATGCTGTTACAGCCCCACAGTAAAATTGTTATGCAGTATATTATTCCTTAAATATAAAAGATTGTTAACAGTTTTATGTGTTGACTGTAAAGGAAACAACAGCAGCAACTAAAAGACAATGCACCTAAAAAGCACGCTGTCTTTGGAAAGAAGTCAACCCTTTGGTTTGAGTGTAGTACTGAGGTCCATCGTGAGGTTATAGTCTGGTTACCTTCTATCCACAGTCAATTATTTTGTGAGCTTACCTTGAAATCTGCTTTTTTTGATAATCTGGAACATCTCAGCCTGCTCTGCTACCAGAGTTTGTGATGGGAATCTCAGAGAAGATTTATTCAGCTGAGAAACTCTAGCTGTAAAGAAGAACAACCATAGAACGTACAATTGTGTTCACTGTGAATTTCTAGATCTTCATTTTTGATTGAAAAGATTTTTATAGAGTTGGGAAAGGTCCTGTATACCTCTGTGTGTGCTTATGTATGCACATAGGTAATGAAGATCAGCTGATGGACGGACGGTCTTCATGTTTCAGAGTTCTTTAAGTTACTTTCCACTCAAACATAGCAGTGAAATAATTGTGAATATAAACTCTAATAAGTCATTTTGAAATGGAAAAAAAAAAGTGATTGCATTTCACTATGTCAGACTCCGCAGTGAATTTGATTTTTTTAATGTTCATTGGAGTCACCTCATTCTAGCAGTCTGTATTTTGATCAACAGAGCGTGTTTGTATGCTGAGGGTGGAAGAGGAATCGAAAGGACTGGGCTGTAGTTCTTCGTGTTGGCTCAGTGTGAAGTAACATCTCCCTGAATCCTTCGTTCTCACTTGCATAATTGCTATACTTTATTTCTTTAAGAGCACTGTGACACTTGAAGTGAGAACTATTGTGGAAGTATACGTTATTATTACATATTTCATTATGTACTAGTTAGCATAAGAAAAATAAGCCACACTCATAATTCAATAATTTACAGTATGACAGAACACTTCAGCAGCATGAGCCGCTATGTTACGATATTGCCAACATAATTTTAATCTTTGTTTTTTTGTTAACAGATGGGATTGCTTCTAGTTTTCGCTTGTGTTTTGATGTTCTTTTAACTCTTCTATATTTATTTATTTTTCTATTTGAGGTTGCCTTATAAGTAGTCCTTTTAATGTATATTTCACTCTTGCTCCATATCCTGCTGGGAAATACTGAAAGAGCTATATATTTTTTAGCATTATTGGCTTTTTCCGTATTTCTCTCTGTGGAGATGAACCCTTACATAAATTACTTTAAGGATCCTGTTTTTGTGATTTTTCCCCCCCTTTCACGCTGGGAGAATGAGTATTTAATAAACTGTTATTTAGGGGAATCTGCTTTCACAGACATTGTTTTACAAATGTTGTTTTTTGGTTGCATTGCCTAAATGCGTCAGAATATCACAAGAATGACAGGCAAAAAAAGCCATCTAAAAACAACAGCAGTGACAACTGATGTCCATCCTCTCCTCCTGGTCTGTGTGTGTGTTTGCTGTCTGGCAAGGCCATTGCCCAAGCATGGAGGCCAAACAGACAAGCATGGGGAGGCCTGTGAAAGCTCCGTGTGGGGCCACCCCATGTGTACCTTGTCCAGCCCCTGCACCTGGCTCTTGCAATGAAGCCAGAGCTCTTTTGAGTTGCCATGCAGTGAGGGGTTGGTGGAGGAGGAGATGCAACAAGAGGGCAGCAGGTCCTCCATACAGCCTTGCTCATGGAAAGGCACATGCTGGATCAACCTCTCCAGCCCTTTCTCTTTCAGCTGCCTCTGCTCCCCTTTAATAGGGTGGGTATCAACCGTGTGGGTGCAGGGGCAAACTGCTTCCACCTGCATTCCTCCTCCTTAGGCAGCTTTGGCGTTTGTTGTCCCCTGCTTTCATAATTTGCACTAGAGATCAGTATTAATACAGAGGCACAGACTTCAGCTTTGATCATCATCTATGATGCTGTTGTTTGTAAAGTTCCTGTCATTGCTGTAGGTGAGTTACTGGAAATTTCCTAGTAGTCACATCAATCTGTCCTTAGAAAATAGCAGCGTCACTCTCTCCTCTCTGAATTCCAGATACACTCAGTTATGTTTTTAATTCTGTACCAGAATTCATTTGCCTCTTCCTCTGATTATTTTCTGGTTTAAAAGCTGGCTTAGTTACATTGTGGTTGTAGACTGGCTTCATAGTTCTCAGGTAGCGTGTGCCTGGTAGCTCCGAACACTGACATTTTCCTTACACTAGATTTCTGTTCTTCTTTTGCTCTATCTATACTGAACATCTGTTTGTGAATATAAAATGGTAAAAGCTTAATTGTGAGCTTATGTTTTGTATTGTGGCACTGGGACTTCTCAGTGAGGGTTTGGACAACTGTTGGCTGAGGAAGGAAAGGCAAGATAGGGTACCATTAGCAATATCAAATACTTTACTCCCTGTCCAGCCTTTTACTGCTGACATTGTGGCAGAATCTCTTGTTGCTTTTGACAGCCCCTGCAAGTCTGAACTCTAGTTGAGCTTTGACTTTCCTGGTGCAGTTCCTGCATGCCTGCATGATGTTTCCTTGCTCATCCTATATAGCCTGTCCTTGCTTCCACCTCCCGTGATATTTATTGCCTCTTTGCAGTGCAGCTCCACCATTTGTTCCACCTTTACCAAACCAGTCTCTTGCTTTTCTGAGTAGCAGAATGGACTAATCTTGCACTTTGATGTTGTCCTTGAAGATCTGCCAGTTTTCCTGTACCACCTGACTCTTTTATTGCTGCCTCCCATGGGATCCTACTTAGTTCCCTGAAAACCTCTGCTCTGTTATAGTCCAGGGTCTAGACTGATCTGAGCAGTCCTCTGTTGTTGTCTTACTTTCCTCACTCAATTAAGGGTCTTGAATTCCATTACTTAAAGGTCGTTACGCCAATGCTACCAGTGATTGCCACTGCTTCACATAGTAGTATTTATTCTTTGTAAGTCCCCATATGAGACTTTATGAGAACACAAGAGTAACCGCAGCGGTTCAGACGGAAGATTATTCTCACCTATGCAATAGGAAATCAAAGTATGTGCTATGGAAAATGCTTGAAAAACAAGTGTAGAGTGATTTTACTTCAGATACACACTCCCGTGTCTGACAGTGCATATACTAGGGACCATGCAAGCAGAGATGAACCTTTAATGTTGGAAATTGTCACTGCTCTTGAACTCTGTGGAGGAATTTGTGACAGCTGGAGGCTGTGGTATTGGTTAAAACCTGTAAAACCTTAAGTTGTCTTGCACCTGCCTACTGCCATCCTGATCGTAATGAGAGCTTAAGATAAAGTTTGTGGTGGCAAAGAGTGTTTTGTGTGATAGATTTCTGGTTTACTTCCCCATTAGTCATAGGAGAGCAGACTTGGGATTTTTAGCAATCACTGTAAAAGGTGTCCTTGTCTTGAGGTTTCTGGAGAGAACAAAAGCTATACCATTCAGAACATACTGAAATGGGAAGGGTTTTTTTTTCCTGTGACTGCTGTGTATTGTGGAGCAATGCTGCCTAACAACTTCATGTGACTATAAACCTTATGCTTAATAGGATACTTAGAGTTTGTATACTAAATGTGTCTTTGTATTGTTGAATCAAAAGCACCTAAAGAGCTAATGTCACTAACAGCTTTTTCTTATGGAGAAAAAAGACCCCCTGTGGAAAAAGTAGTGTTCTTCGCTGTGGCTTTTATGGCAGACCATTAGGTTGAGAAGTTCCTGTCCACAGTTAACTCTTCTGCAGTTACACACATGGCTGAGCTCTAAACCAGAGCTGAAAAAGGATTCCTTGGGGGGAACAAAAGCAGAACAACAAAAAAACCCTCTAGAACTCATTGCAGTTTTTCTTTATAAATTTGGGTTATTTCACAGACCCAGCTTAGAACGAAGGTATAAACAGATTAAAGCATTGTATCTGCAATATCCTCAGTTCTGTATGGTTTGCAAGTTAAAGCATGTTGGGTAGATGTGGCATGAAAAGTGCTATTAATTTTCATGATAGGAAACTTTGAAAACAGCAGACAGAATAGAAGCCAAAACTGTTAGACCAGAGTAGCATGCAGGACTAAACCTTAGACCCATAAAAACTGCTACTATAATCTCTGGAGCCATTGAGGTGTGTATAAAAGTCTTTAAAATAATTGGAAGAAATCAAGCAGATTAAATTTCCTGGCTTTTTAAAGCAGAATAATGTATTACATGTCAGATACAATGTTTCTTCTTAAATTTGTTCTAAATCTACTACGAAATAATTAAATGAAATTTTTTTAGAAGATGTGAATGCTAAATATTCTTTATGTACTAATATCAAAAGGAATAATGTTGTGAAATGTGTATGAGATGGGCTTTTTTGTTGATTGTGTACCCTGATTATTAGTATGTCTCTTGATTCCACTCAAGTGATATACAAAGCTATATAGTTTCTAAAGAGATGCATGTTATTTTTTGTTATCCAGTAGTTAATGGCGAGTGCAAATTACATCAGCAAATATACTTTGAGTGCATCCTAGGATAAAATAATTTGCTATTGAAAGATTGTGTATGTAGTATCAGTAGATGGATTTGCCTTTTTTAAGGGGAAAATTTCATAGAATTATAGAATATCCTGAGTTGGAAGGGACCCACAAGGATCACCAAATCCAACTACGGGCTCTGCTCAGGACCATCCAGAATCCAAACGCTGTGTCTGACAACGCTGTCCAGAGACTTCTGGAACTCACACAGCTCAGTGCCATGACTGCTGCCCTGGGCATCCTGTTCCAGGGCCCAGACACCCTGTGGTGCAGGCCCTGTCCCTGACCTCCAGCTGCTCCTGTCCTGACACAGCTCCATGCCGTTCCCTCGGGCCCTGTCGCTGTCACAGAGCAGAAGTCAGTGCTGCTCCCCGCTCCCTGTGAGAGCTGCAGCCACCATCAGGCCTCCCCTCAGCTCCTCTGCTCTGGGCTGAGGACACCAAAGAACCTCATACGTCTTCCTTTTCAGACCATGAAAGTCTATGAAATGGAATAAGGAGTAGACCATAATGGCACGAAAGGCCATAGTTGATATTCAGCATCCTCAGGAGCTGAAAGGAGGAATAGGGATAGAAATTCAGGGTGGGAACGTTACCATGCCAACAGAATAATTTCTGTAACAGGAGAAAACAGGTAATGAATAACTGATGAATTGAAATTTTAAGAGATGAATATACCTTGAGAGAAAAAAAAAAAAAAAAAGAGGGAGGTTACATCTTTAATAATTGACCTTGACTGCCCCCTGTGAAACCCTGTGCTGGGAGTGCCTCTGCTGGAGATTTCTGCTGTGCCCATCTGCCAGCCTGGGGAATGTCCATGCACATCGTGGTCATGGGTGCCAGTGCTGAAGCTGCTGCCACAGGCTGGCACGAACCCTGTGTAGATTATCTGTGGAGCAGCTGAGAGAGCCAGATGAAGAGTTCGCAGGTCGGTCTCACTAACAGTTCTGACTCTACCTTTTAAATAACTTGGCCATATTTGCTTTTTGTCTTTCTTGGCTCCTCCAGCACAAAGTGAGATCTGTGAGGAGGTGTTTCTTACAAATACTTTTAAACCTGATTAGCCTGGTGTCCTATAAGTTGAACATGTGCTATTTGGATATTCTCTGCAGCTCTCTAAAACCTTCTATTAAAAGGGGAGGAAAAAAACGTCAATGAAGTCCACGTTGAAATGCAGGATTTTTGTTTTGCACTGCAGGAACAATGAGCAGTGCGAGGTAATTGCACTGCTTTACCTCTGAGGCTCTTGAACCAGAATTCAGTGTGAATTTGTTTTCAGGGCAGTACTCCTAATGTGTACATGCCCTTAACTTGTCACCACTGGGACTGGAAGCAGTCAATCTGAGGGAGTTGGGAACACCTCTGGAGAAATGAGCTCCCTATGAGATTTATGCATTTGGTTTGTGCTCCTCTGTTGCATTCTCTCAACAGCCCCACTTCTGTTGTTTCTCTTACAGACATGCAAAACCTCAGGGCAGCAGCTTACTATGTTCTTCCACCTGTCTGTGCTGCTTGTTCTAAATGATGACCTCTACTTTTTCACACTACATTGTATGAAACAATGGAACTGTACAACAGCACAGTCTGGCCTTGTTAGGTTGATGCAGGGCTTTCCATTCAGCCTTGCAGAGTGTACTGCTGCTTTTCTTTTTTTTTTGGTATTGTTTGTTAAAGCTGTTCTTCTGAGTCTGAGGGAGTGTGCATGCAAAGGAATGGCAGTTTTCAAACGTCATGGAGAGCTACGTCCAAGTGCCTTTGTGTATCTGTTTCTGGTAATGGAGTACGTCAAACTTTTGAGTTGCACAAGGACTGCAAGATCAAGGCCTTTCTTTATGAAGGTGATGTATCTGCAGGCTGGAAATCTTGGAGCATATCGTGAAAAAACAAAGTGCAGTGGTACAGATCTGTTAAGATTTATTGCATCATTATCTCACATGAAACAGTAAGATGATCCTGGCATGACTGAGCAGAAACAATGGTGTAAGGGTATCATTTATTTTGATGCCCTGCTGATTACACCTAGACATTTCTGGGAGCCAAGGCACTCTGTAGAGTGTATTCTTTTCCTTCACACAGTTTCAAGCATGGCAATTTCAAGGAGAGAAACCTGATCTTCATCATGTTTCCTTCTCCCGTATATTCCATAGGTAGGTTGTGTTCGTCTACGAGTCAGTGAGACGCTGCAGTGGGAATAGTTTCTCCTCATGACTTGTGTTTGCTCATATAAAAACTGACAGCAAAGCCCCTAGGCAGATGACTTGCAAGTTTACACCAAAGAAACATAAAGTCTGATCCCTTCCCATACAGACTTGAAGAAAAAACAAGCCCTACACAATTTATTCTCTCTTTTTCTAACAAACCAACTGTTACTGCTGCCTGCAGGAACAACAGGAGGCTCAACAGCTCGAGCTGAAGACACAGCCCTTGATATAGTTCTGTTTGGTGTATGATCATAGAACTTTCCATTTTTTTTGCATTGTTAATAAATAAGAATGCAGCGTTAATCGATCTTAGTACGTATCCCAAGAAAGGAACTTGAAGTGAAGAAGCTCCCCAGTTTTGTATGAGGAGCTTCATAATCTAGAAGTTCTGTGCTGCACACAAAATTGCAGTATTTTACGTTGGATGTGCATGTGGGATGGCTTAAGGCCATCAGCTAGTAGCAGGGGGTACTCGATCAAAGCATGTTTTAGAAAGCAGTAATCAGTGTGACTAAAACAGGTGTCAGTAGTGCAGCATTACTGTTTCATACAACACAAAGGTTTTGAACGTCTGCATTTGTTGAATCCAACATCCGGGGTTTTTTAGCGTGAGCTTCAGTGTGGGTAAGACTGTTCCCATTATGCATTTCCTTTCAGCATTTTGTGTAGCATGTTGGTGGAATTCTGTAGACATTTCTTAAAATTCACTTACCAGTATTCAGTGCCTAAACTGGAGCTTGCATAAAACCTCTTCCTATGAGCTAGACAGAAATATATTCATTGTGGTCCAGCTTCAGTTGAAGGCTTGGTCTAATTTTGAATTCACAGTGTGTCTTCTCCCAAGTAAATCATTTAGCTCACTGTTAACTCACCACTTCAAGCCTGACCTTGAGGAAGTAAAAAGAACTTTTCATCACTCATAAGCTCAGCAGTTACAGGAAAAATAAGGTTGGGTTTTGCTGGGCCAAGCAAGGCACTCGTTACAAATGCCCTGAACATCTTAATGTGGTCAGGTTTGAGCTGGAGAACCTTATCTGAGTCCAGTTGTCAGGGGAGGATGTATGGATGAGAGTTTATCTGGGCTAACCAGCCTGTAAGTCAGTAAAGAATTCACAGATGGAAAACAACTGCTTCCTCTGCACCCTGATAAGAACAAGAAGCTTGTGCCTTTTGCAAAATACAGGTATTTGTTTTGTTGCTCTTTTAGGGTCAAATGAATTTTGTGTCTCTAATAGGAAGAATTAGCTCAATGCTGAGTATGTGTAATCTCATCTTTACTGTGTTGTGTTGACCCTGTGTCAAGTTTCTGCATTCTAAAAATAGAAATGTGCTCAAAACCTAAAGACCAGTGCTGTGTATTTCCCTAAATGTGAGTACAGTTCTTGCCTTCTAGTACTTCAGCCCCTGAATAAATGTTCTGTAGATCTGTTACTGTTTGATACCCTGGGTGACTTCAGCAGTGAGCTATCAGATTGAGAGGCAGTGGTGCAAATGGGTGAGCTTTAGGGAACACCTGTGCCTGCAAATTTGTTATTGCTGTGTGAAACCCTTGGAAAAGCCTCACCTTTAACCTGTGGAAGCTGTGTGATGTGAGCCCTGCCCTCACAGTGCAGGGAAGAAACAGAGCTGTGTTGAACGGAGAAGCTGCTTCTTCATTTTGTACTAGGATCAAATAATCTCCTGCGTAGTTTTATTTTTGGTGAACACGACAAAGCTTTGTAACTCGTTGGGTAGATCTGTATCCAAATAGCATCTGGCTGTGTACCAGGCATGAATTTTTGAGTGATAAAATCCTCAACAGGACCTACATTGGCTGTTAGCAAACAGCCCTCTTATTATATGAATATGTGGTGGGACATATTGCGCATTAGAACAGTTTGTGGTTTCCATCCACCTGTGTGGAGTGGAATGGTGGTTGGATGATCTCTTCAGGAGCTGGGGGTTGGACTCGATGATCTCTTGAGGTCCCTTCCAACCCCTATGATTCTATGATTCTACTGCAACCACCATGGTGAGGCAAGGTGCATGCTCCAATACGGTCATGCAGATCTTCCTTGGACATAGCTCCTGTCAGTCAGCTGTTTTTAGGAGATGTTAAGCACATGGCCAGACTTTGCATTTAATAGCTACTAATGAGCTCTCCCTTGTGAAGCTGTTTAATTCATTTTTAAAACTCATTTGTGCTTTTTGGTCTCCATAACACTTGTGGCAATGTGGTAGCTGTGGGTGCTACGAGAAAAAACTACTTGTCACTTATTTGTAGCTACTGTCTGCTAATTGTTCCCGTGTTGTGTGTAACACTTTCTTAGTCAATCAGGATTTTGACGTTTATCACTGAATCTCGTTCATCTTTTTTCTGAATCATTCTGAAATACATTCTGAAAAAAGTATTATCTGCTTGATATATCCTTGAATGTTCACTTCTCAGATCATCTTTAGAGTCTTTTTGCACATTTTTCATTCACTACTGTACATTTTTTTAAATAAGAGATGTGGGATTCTTTGGTAAATTGGGTATTTTAAACCTTAGATAGCAGTGTCTGAGAGAATCACCTTGCGCTGCTAAGACAGGCAGGACAAATTATTCTATGGCACCCTGACTTTTCTCTGCTGTGCAAATGGGTGCCTGGATGACCAACGCAAATTTAGTGTATCAAGATTAGTTGGAGGAGTTGAGTCCCACATGGGACACTAGAGCTACATGGTGCCTGTTGGATTTATTTAGTTGCACAGTGGTATTTTCCGTTCTGCTTACTCCCTGCTCACTCATTCCATACAGGAACATCTGAACGTTGCTGGGTTGATGCTCTTGGACAGATATCCACTGTAGCTTCAAGGTCTCTTGAAACATCATTGTTGTCATTCATTATATATGTAAAGTAGGGCTTTATAATGAGTTTTCATGTTTTATGTTGTGGTTGGCTTAAAAGAAAGGTGTTACTTAGGACTCCCCCAGCCATCTGCCCAAAATGGTAAGACAATATAATTAAGTCTTCAATGTAAGTGAAATGAATTCCTGAAAATTGGGAAGTCTTTTACTGCTTCGTCTGTCTCCCATGCAACACTTAAAGGAATGTGTTATACATCTTATTCCATAAAACATAAAAATAGTAGTCTCGTTTCCCAGCAGATCGAATGTAGTATAACGCATTAGCACTGGAACAGCTACATATGCACATGTGACCAGTTTACATGTCATGGTTGTGTGTGCCCAACATGGTTCGGTTCCCACATGCATTATGTGTTACTGCTTTGTCACTTGGTATTTCAAGTTCTTTCCACAAGCCTTCATAAACAGAGATCTCATATAAAGAATGTAAGAGAAGTCTGTGAAACTTGACATAAAAAATGGAAGTGCCATATGTTAAGTGTTCTTTAAAGGCCCAAGAATATAATATATTAAATAACATGACCTTTTGTGGCAGTCTCTTGATTTAATTAGCATCAGTCTTCTTACTTATGCAACTGCTGTATGTCAAGTGGCAAGTTCTACAGCACCAAGCTGTTGAACGTGAAATCTCCTGCTTAGGAAGTGGCATTCTCTTACTGCAAGACTTACTTTGGCTCTTAACTACTTCCATTTTTAAATTGCTTCAGGGTTTGATTAGTTGAGAAGTATATTGTTTTAAAAATACTGTTCTTTTCCTACTTGGAAATTTAAAACTGTGTCAGAAATTATAGGAATCTCTATTTTATGTGTCGAAAATGCTAGTGGGATCTTTGGTTATTTCTTTAAATAAGTGCATTGTTCTTGGCAGATACACTGTTTGTGAAGCCGGTAGTGCTTACCAGAGATCATTTGTTGTACAGCTAAATGCAGCTAGATTGTTTGTCATTATCTCATTGGCCTTAATTGGAACTGGATTGAGTTTAGGATCTGCAGAGATCTTTAATTTTCCTTTTTAATTAAAAAATATTACTGACCTGCATATTATGGCTGCTGTTCCTCTGGCATCATTTGTATTTAACACAGCTTAAATTAAGCTTTGCGATTGACTTTCCATTATTATTCAGTTGTTTAACTTGTGCAGCTTATGCACTGTGGAGGGGAAGGTGTGCAGTTTGTGTCCATCATCCTCCTTTACTTCCATCCATGCTTTATGGTGGGCAGTATTACCGGAGCTGCTTTAATCACCATGCTCACTTTGGGCCCAGTTAGTTCGGTGGGGTCTTTACACTCACAAAGACTCATCCCTGTGGCACTTATTTCTGAAGGAGGATTTCCAGAAGCACAGGCTGGTGGGACAAATGATATCCTGTATCTTGTGCCTTGCAAGGAGCAGACGTGTCACTTGTGGAGTCCCAAAGGCAGTGCATTCTCTGTGCTACAGGGTCTCAGATGATGAAGCGTAGGGTTCTGTACAACTATGGGGAATTCTGTAAACCTTGAACTCAGACAATGTCTTACAAGACATTAATGAGAAAGTTTTACATAAGGTGGCTGAGTGGCATCTTCCAAATGAAACAGAGCATCTAGCAGCCATCAGTGGTAGTGGAATAACAAATAGGATCTGTTGTCTCATTCAGTGATTGCCATTTATCATGAGCGCTGAATGAACGGGGAGTTTGCACAAATGTTAGTAGACAATCGTGTAATTTAAGCACACGGGAAAGCATTTTTCAGTCAGCGTGAAGACAGAGTGATCCATGCTCACAGATCCCAGTGGGCTTAGATAAGAAGACAGTAGCGAACATGACTTGATTGCACAGGAATCCAACCACTCGGGCAGATGTCATTGGCCTTGTCCTTTGTGTCAACCTCCACCTCCATTTCATTGTCACTGTCACTGGCAATGCACAGCATCCATCCTCCTACCTCATCTTGGCCGCATGGGATTGACCCCAACCTGCTTTCCCTTCCCCAACCACAGTGTTGCTATGGCATCAGAGGCACCAAAAGGGAATAAAAATGAAAACTCTTTCATGGGGATAAGGCTGTTCTCAACCTGACAGTTCCCTGGTGCCAGTGTCCCTGTGGCAGCAGGAGGAGGAGGCAAGCTGTGGGCAGCAGAGAGGTGGGATTGCTGCTTCACCCAGCAGCAGTGAAACTTAGCATAAGTTTGCACTGACCCTGGGATCGTGGTGTCATGGTTAGAAAGACTGGAGTGATGGATTGATTCCTTGGCTGTGAGGCTCCATGTCTGGCACTGATGGTAGCTAGGCCACTTGTTATCATGTGAAGATTTCCTTCTTGCAAACCTGTTATCAAGCATTTCTCATTTTACATAAAAAATCCATATGCTAACTTGAAGAAGCAGTTTTTCGGTTGGAGGAAATAAGAACAAGAAGAAACAAGAGTGATCGAAGGAAAGGTGTAAGGCGAAAGAGGGAAACCCCAGCTTTTATTATGAAAATAGGTGTTTTTAGGCTGTCGGGTGAGCTTAATGTTACTTCTGAGCAATAATTGCAGACTTTTTGGGGTCTACAGGACGATTTCTGTGAACTCTGCTTGAGTCAGCAGTTCAAAAATAGATCTGAAATCACTTGTCAGACACTGGGCAGCCCCAGAAAATCTTTTCTTTTGTGGAAAATGGTTTTGTTATAGTTTTCTTTATCTGAGAAACTTCACTTATGGCATTTTCACTAGCAGATAACAATTCGTACCAGCTAAGCACCAGCAGACACAGCTTTGTATATCCTGGCATTCTTTTGATGTCTATTTTTGTATGGGTTCTTATGATGTCATTCAGTTCCTGCTTAAGACACTGCCTGTATTTCAGTGGGCATTTGTCTTGAAAAGTCTCTGATCAAATATTTGTTGAAAAAAAATTAAGTGTCACAATTCAGGCCACTAGGGAAAACTCTTCTGATTGATTTTCTGTTTAAAAGTTATTGACAATATGAAATATTGTCAGAGTAAGGAATGTCTTCAATTATGCCCTATTTAATTTCAGAGAAGCAGTCAAAATGTCATAGTTAATTAAGAAAATGTAATTTCCAAGCTTGGAACCCTCACCCTGCTTGAGACCAATGGTTCATGCCTCAGCAGAGGTTAATTTCTTTCTTTCTTTATACGAAATAAGTAAATTGAATCCTGTGCACTTGTCCGTGTGGGTGTCTTTTGGATGAGAGCTTAAAAACTGAGATCCTGTTTATTCTGTGTGGGTGTTAAAGATCTCACTGTTGTGCAGTGTGCTGTGGGCAAGTCTCTTCGTACCCTGTACCCTTTGAGTGGCTGCATTTCACTGATGTTGTGTGTGTATAGTTGCAAAATGTTTTGGGGTCCTCTATGTGAGAGAGTTTGCCTTCTGTGTGCTTTTACAGTGCCTGTCACTGTAGCATCTCAGTTCAGGGTCATTTGGTGCTGTTTATTGTGTTCATGACTGTTACTGCGTTAATCATGTGATTCGGAAAGCAGTGATGTCTTTAATGTGTTTAATTGACATGTCGTAAGTTGTGTCAAACTTCTACAGTGTCATGAAAAAAATCTAGTCCTGACCTACTGGAGAACTGCTAGTAGGGCTCTTCTCCTTGCTGACTTGCCTCGACATCCACTTGCCAGTGGAAGTTGAAAATATTCAAGACCTTACAAAAATAAAAGCTGTACAACACCAGGCAAGTATTCAGTTTGTCTGAAAGCAAAGGCAGTTACTCTTTCATGTAGCATTTGTGGCTCCTTGTTATTTGGAATCCCTCAGAGTCAGACGTAATATCGTTTATAATAATCCAATTGTGGTGAGTTAGTCCATAATTTGCACTAATATCCTTAGAAAAACATAATAATAGGTTAATATGGAGGTAATGTGTAGAGCTAAAGACAGCTCGGCCTGAAGATATTTCCATGGCAACAGAAGGATCCCTACAGATGTCTTCCTTCTAAACTTGATGCTGTTTATTAAAGGCTGTCTGTAGTACAATCTGTAATTATCATTAGGTAAAGAAAGGTTGTGAACGTGGGTGGACTGCTTGGCTGATGCTCTCTGACTGATTTGTTTAGCATTGCTTTGAAATACAGTTACAAAAGAATATTAAGCTCTTTTAGCCATTTCTCTCTGCAGGTGAGCTGCGTCTTAATTTGTGGCTGTTGCCTAATAAGAGTGAAGTGTCTGAACAACAGTATGGGGGGCAGTAGGGAGAAATGTTTTCAAACTCTTGCAGCATGGTAACTATGAAGATAAAAGACCATCAGCAGCTTACTGGGCAAATCAAAAAACATAGAGTTACACATAGTAACGTTAAAACAAAGTTTTGCTAATAGCAAAAGCCATCTGTAAGTAGAGGGAGACAAAGGAAGCTATAAGGCTCATCAAAAGGAGAAGGTGAGAAAATGATGGAAGACAAATGTTGGAGTACAAATTTGTATTTCTTGCTTTGTGTCTTTGCAGAGAAGATTATTTGGAATTGAACGCTTGGTGTGGTTGAAATAACAGCATCATAGAGACACCAGGCAAAAAAAAAGGCAGAGAACAGATTAAATAGCTTTTTCATGTTAAATGCGTTCAGGTTAATAGGCTTAGGATGGAGTTTATTCTGGGCTACCCAAACAATTAATTGAAGAAGCTCTGGGTAGAAGAAATGTTGACAAATAAACACTTGCTTTGATTAGAAAGGAGAAAAAAATGATTTTTTTTTTCTTTTAAATAAGTCTTTTTCAAATTGCTAGAAAGATCGTGTAAGGACGACATGACAAAATCAGTTCTTTGTATTCTCTGTGACTGTGATGAGAAGTCTCCATCTTGAATTTGAAAAAAGGTTCAGTTTTCAAAGGAAAAATAGTAACTGTAGCAATAGTGAAGCATTGTAACGGGCTGCCTCCTGATGCTGTAAAACCCGACTTCTGAAAGGTTTAACAGTGAATGAACAAACCTCTCTAAATCTGTGCTTCAGTTTTTAGGACGGCAACATTAATTAGTCTCTGCTTTGCAGTCCTACGTTTCTGTAATACTGTAATCTTCTACAAAGGTGATTTTCTTTGTTTTGGGGGACTGAGCATCCTTTGAATACGTTTTAGGATCTAGTCTGTCATCCCTACTGTAGAATATATTTCTTCAATGTTTTGCATGGTTTTCGGTTAAGAACTGAGGCAAACAAAAACCAGAGTCAGCTGGCAGAATTAGGGTGATCCTGTTACTCCTCATAGCATGTGCATGTCTGATTAGGGGCCAACTCTGTCATTACTAGAGGAAAAAGATTTAACAGCAGTCCATTTTACAGCATTAACAAATTATGCCCTCGTGAGTTTTGCTCACTTGGTTGCCTGAGTCTGACATTTTAAATTGTAGTTCAGTCAGAAGATGTTAGTTGATGTTCATTGTAAGGTTCACTTCATGTGAAATTTTGCGATTTTGGCAGCTAAATACACAGCAAGTAAGAGTGGAGGAGAGGTGGGGCAAATAGATTTGTAATATATATTTTTTATAATATCTTGCATCTAATGCAGAACAGTGCCCTTCTGTTAATATGACAGTGAGGTGTTTTGTATGTTACTCTATGGTACATGAGATCATGAGTGGCCAAATAGTGGAGAGTCTGATAAAATCAGAGGGTTATCTCTGTATACCTCAAGACAAGAGTGAATAAACCTTTAATTTATTGCTACCCCGTCTCTGCAAATCTTTGTTTGAATCTGAAACTTGGCAAAAAATTAAGCAGTGTTGACTGCAACATTTTATGTAAATCAGAAAGATAGAGAAGGCAGATCAGAGACGGATGCAGTTGAGTGAACACTTCTGCTTTCCTTCTGTTCAGTCATCATTTTAGCATCTTCTTGGGAAGACCTTTTTACTGGGGGAGACATGGCTTAATGTTGACTTTAGACTTATTTAAACAACTTAAACACACTAAACATCTCCCACAAACTGTTTTCTCACAGTCCATTGCCTTACGCAGACATTTTCCATCGTATGAGGGCAGCTGATGGAGCCAGATAAGGAAATTCCCTATTGCTGTCAGTTTTATATGGAAAGTGCTCAGGTAATACAATGAGATAAGCAGCGGTATAAAATTTTAGCACTGAGTTTGGAGGGTGAGATGCTGCTCACTGCAAGTAAGGCTGGTAGCAGTAAACTCTGGTTATGATACACAGCGTATTTGTGTTCATTGTGAGCCCTCCAAAACAGCAGACAGTGAGGTTTTGGATTCATTGATTCATACAGCAAAGACTGTAAATAACACATGGAAAAGTGCCACTGATAGCAGCCACTGTTTGTAAAGTTAACCCCTAACTATAACTGGGTTAGTATTTGTGGGGAGGAGGGAAAATAAGCTGTCAGGAAGAGCAAGGCAGTGGCCTTGCAAACAGTGCGGCCTGTTCCTTGAGCCCGTTGAACCCATGCCTTTTCTTTCACGTATTTTGCATGGACCTTACAAATATTTTGTGCTTACAGGCAGTTTACCATAACCACACGAAGGTGGGAGCCTGCTTTATTTGAATTAGCAGTTGTTTTATTGTAGAAATGAGAAAAGAAATGTCCTGAGATACCTGTTCTAGGCTGGTCAGTCTCCAAGGTAAGTGATAAGCTGAGGGACTTAGTTTTTAACTGTGTCTTGTGCTGTGTAGGGATTGAGTCATATTCTGATTTTTCCACTGAAACTTTTCTTTATAAACTCAACACAGAGGGAAGGAGGTACCTGCATCAGTTTCTATGCTTTATGCAAGCATGAGCAAGTGACTGATGCTGCTGGAATCTCTAGGAGGGGTGATTAAAGCCATGCATACATACAACCTTCCCCCCCCACCTCCCCGGCTGCATCCATAACAGGGGCTTAGATTTGTATTACATCAGGATATAGAAAGTTCTGTTTCAAGACCTCATTGTTATAGGAGTTGTTCATATTTCCAAATTGGAGTTGTTAACCTCTCTCAAAAGAAACCCTGCGTTGTTTTTCCATTGACTAATCAGTACAACAGCTATATTTGTATTTGAGAGTATTATGGTTTACTTTAGACTGAATTGCTCTTCAGAATGAGTGAATCTGTATTTATTTAGACTCACCATACATACACACTGCCAGGTGGAGAAGGGTAGAAGGGAGCTTTTGGAAGGACTGAGATGCCCAGAAGTTGTACACGACCAAAGCAAGACATGTCAGTGTAACACTACATGTTGTATTATTTCCTTGGTTCTATTTTACAGATAGCAGAGAAACACAATTATAAAACCTGCCCTGTTGGTAGGTAAGAGATCTTTCCTGATAACAGTCAGAATTTTAGATGAAAAAATGGGCCACAACATACACAGTGTACTTGCTAATGTCACTGTGGAGTTTGCATTTTCTGTTCTCCAGGAGTTTTTTGTGCAGCGTTCCTGTTGGAACCTCAGTGGGGCAAACTGTGGTGCCTGAGACATGTCTGTAGACACACTGAGCCCTTCCTTAAACAGACTTTAAATGCAGAAATGTTGAAAGGCATCCTCTTTAACCAAACTCTGGTCTGCTGTTTTGTTTTAGCTTGTTAAAGCAACGTGTCCACTGCTTGTAACTCAGAAAAAAGCCCTAAACATCTTTGAAGTGCCTCATCCTGTCTCTGCTCTCGTGCACTCCCAGCTCTGGCTGTGCTCACAGTGCTGTGGAACACTGCTCAACCTTTTCCTTTCTGCTGGGTCAGTTAAGGTAACAGCTGGGCTTCAAGTGATACAAAGAAAATGAGCTTCATACACTCAGATTTAAAAGCTTGGATAGTTTCAAAGTCCACTGGAGACCAGCCAGAAGTTAAGATATTTTCCTGTAGCGGTCATTGTAAAACATTTCTGAAGAGTGTCAAGCAGCAAGACAGCTTTTACCTGAAAAAAAATAAAAATAAAAAAAACCCTCTGTTTATTACCACTGGAAAGTAGTAGTGAAAAGGACTTTGAAATGAAAACACAGGCTTAGTCGGCAGGCAAAAATACAGGCAAAGGATCAGAGTTGAAAGTGCCTCAACAGTGACTGGTGCTCTGTGATAATGCAGTTCTTAATAAGCTCCGGGGAGATGAGAAGAGGATGATAACACATCAGCAGGCTTTGCTGTCAGAAGCAGCCTGTGTACAAGATCCAATTTTCGTAAAGGTGCCAACTTTTATAAAGCATGGGGTCTGAGTATGAAAACTTGGATTATCTGTTGGCAGGGCTGTGGCCGTATTCTGTTGAACATTTAGTTTAACAATAGCAGAGAAAAATGTTGCTGAATGGGAGGTATTAAATTACTGAATCAATGTGTTTCACTTGTAAAGATATTTTCTTTTTGAAAGAAATTCTGCTTGGACTGCTTCTTAACTCTTCTACACTTCGGAATATATGGTTACTGGAACACTTCCCCTGCCCCTTTTTTATGCAGCACCTTTAACCTAAAAAAGATGTGGGAAACAAAGCAACAAGGACAGTCCATTATAGGTTTTTGAATTCTAATTGCCCTTTCAGACGAGCTTTTGGATTCCTGGATCCACCAACCAGGACTCAGCATACCTGAAGATACTTGCCATTCAAGTCTTCAGTGTTTACACTGTACACTTTCTGACTGAATTATGGAAAACTATCTTCCCCTCGCGACCATGGCAACAGATAGAGTGGTTGATTGGGCGTAGAAAGAAACGAACATGAATGTGTCCTCCAAATTTTTGTAAGGCTTTCAGTTTCAAAGTAAGAGTTCATTTGCCTTACTGTGACTGCAGCTGAAGTCAGAATAAAACCCTGTTGCCCACGGAGCGTTGGTGGTGATTAAAAACAGCTCGTAATTAAAAAAAATAATCGGTACCTTCACCAAGGAGAAGACGTTCTGGTATCAAATTCAATCTCCTACTGTTCCAGTGGTTGGACTAGCATGTTTGGGAATAAAGTCAGACTTTTGGGAGAGGTTGTATAACAGCATAAATCACTACTTCTGGAAGAGAAGAGAGTTTGAGGAGGAAGGAGGGGAAGAAGATACTTTTAGTATGGTGTTCTTTAGTACGGGATGCAAAGTAGAGCATGGAAAGGCTGTACCCCATGATCTCTGTGGGTGGTAGGAGATAAGGTTTAGTGTGTGGGAATGGCCTCTAGGGACATTGTCTTTATCAGGCTGTCTAATTTTATACTAAAAATAGGATGGGATGCAACCCTGTAAGATATCTTGTGTCCTTGAGTCTACTCTAAGAGCAACATGATGATGTTTGATAGAAAGGATTTAGCTGCTGGTAATGTCACACTTGTTATTTATCTCAGCTTCTTTTTCTTTTTTGTTCATGGTGTCCCCAAATGGCTTCCTGTGACATCTCTTATGGGTATTGCTCCAGTCCCTCTTTAACTGAAAACAGGAAAGAAATGGCTGGTGTTTGCACTGGTCCTGATGGGAAGTTATTGATGGTGCTCTCTCCAGAAACTTAGTTACACTTCATCAAGACTAATAATTGAGTTACTTGTGGAACTTTTTTGTTTGTCTTTTTAATATGAAATTGGGCAGTACAAAGGATGTATAAAGCCAGTAAAAATAAGCTATGTCATGAAACGAGATCTTCATATAATAAAGACATTACTTTCATAAGGACCTCTATATCACTGCTTAAAGTAAATGATAGTTCATTAGGGAGCTGAATCCCCAGTGCTTCTAAGGCTGTTACTGAGGGCCTTACCCTGTTGGGCATTTTCTCTAATGGAATAAACAATGATGTGAAATTCGTGCTGGTATTTACTTAAAACGATTGTTTTCATAATAAGACTGGAAATTCATTGAATTAGGAATGCTCTGCAGAAGGGAAGCACAGAGGGTGTTAGAGCCAAGGTAAGAGGATATTTCTATCTTTTACAAACCTGTCTGGTCAGTAACCTCAAGGAAGCAGCACAGGAGTGGTTAAGTCATGGTTAAGTTTACCCTAGGACACTCATCATCACTATTTTGCTAATTTTTACGTAAGCTTTGAATTTATTGTCTTAAACTTGTAGGTTTTAAGAAGAATGATGAATGAAATTTACAAGTATAAAAAGCTTTTGCAAATGAAAATGGCTTATTTTTGAGAGCTCTTTAGCTGCTGTGATTTCAGTACTTGTCTGAAGATTAAACTTCTTCACTTGTTCTGGGGAAATAAATCAAGGACAGGATCAAAACACTGCAAAGTGGGATGAGCACTTGTCTGACCATCTTGGAGACTGAGACTGAAAAAAGTACTTATATTTCTTTCATTTACGTATTTATTCACTATTATTTTTTGTGACCCCTCACTGTGGCCACAAATTCTTGTGCCCTGAGTACAGACTAGTTCTGTAAGTTGAAAACAGGGCAGAGTAGAGGGGGAGAATCACCTCCCTTGACCTGCTGGCCATGCACCCCAGGATCCCATTGGCCTTCTTGGCCACCAGGGCACACTGCTGGCTCCTGGTCAGCCTGTCATCCACCAGAACCCCCAGGTCCCTCTCCATGGAGCTCCTCTCCAGCAGGTCAGCCTCCAGCCTGTACTGGTGCACACAGTTATTTCTCCCTAGGTGCAAGAATCTACACTTAATCTTGTTGAATCTCACCAGGTTCAAGCAAGTACTTACTTAAAAGTACTGCACAGTTGTGAATTCTTCCATTAGAAAATAAGCACCAGCATAAGAGCCAAAGCACCAAGTAAAGTTATAAGTCAAATGAAGCTTAGGCTTTCACTACTAATTCCTCATGCTAAGAGATCCATTGCAGAACCACAGCTGAAAGAGATCACGTAGAACTTGACAGAACTGAAACAAAAACTTTGGAAAGGTACTTGTTTTCCTGTCTTTCAAGCTTTCGAGTCTTGGCAGTGCTGTGCTTGTGGTTAGCGGGATCTGAAACCGTATTTGGGGAAACCTGAAGAGTGGGAGATGGGCTTGGAGTGGGGGAAAGGCAGTTTCCCCTGACTAAAATTTTCCCAGACTTCACACAATCGCTGAGTTTGGTCTGTTGAATACACATAGGTTTTGACAGATGTTGTTTTGACCAAGTCAGTTCACTCATCCCCAGTGCAAATCACATGAAGAATGTTTCCTAGGATATTTGTGCTTCTGACTCCTTTCCCCCAGTAATTTATGCTGTAGCAGTTGGGAGACTTGAACAGAATAACCTTCCCTGGTTAACTGACACAGAAGAGAGAAATGGAAGGAACCATTATTTTCCTGTCAAGATTTCCCTGAAACAAAGAGGTGCAGAATTATGCATGCTGAGGGGTGTCTTTGGGCCTTTGATTAACAGCAGAGGCCCAATTTCACCATCAAAAGCAGTTTTAATTATAAGCTCTGTGGAAAAGGCTGCCTTGAACACTGTAGAAATGATATTACAGGAGCACGTCTTTCTCAGTGTAGGTGATCTGCACACATTTATAGGATCATTTTATTAAAATAACCTGAAATATATATTGAGAATACACAAAAAAACTCAGATTATCTGTTGCTTGTTTCAGCCAATGGAAGCAGAAAGCATTACATCTGTGCATTGTGTAGCTAGTTGTGGCTAATATGTGAGAAAGCCTCCTCTTCTGCTACCTTAGCAAACTCGGATCCTCTTCCTTTGCAGCTGGTGACATAATGTGCATCACAAGGTCTTCCTCAAATAAAAGACATCCATCTTGGTTATTTTATGAGTCTGCTGATTAAAGAGATTTTATTGTAATTACTATGACTAAAAGGCTACAGCAGAAGATGGAAATGTTAATTTACAGTCTGCTTGCTGACCAAGTGTCATGTGATAATGGATTGGGACAGGCTGTGGTTTACAAATGGACCTGAATTTTCAGAGCTGCTAAGTGTAAGTGGCAGATGAAGTAACAGCATGTACATTTGAAAAGGGATGCATTTGATTAACCAGCTACAGCACAGCAGCAGTTGTTTGACAAGTTGTTCTGAGAAATGATCACCTTTGGTTTAACAACAGCAGCAGAGATGTAAAGGAGCAGAGGGAAGTAGCAGAAAGACAGATGGGCAGAACTAGAAGGTAAATCTCTGCTTTATAGTAAGCAGCCTATGTTCCAGACCCACTGCAGCATTTATGTCCCTCATTCATGTCCCTCTTTTCCAATTTAGCAAAGAGGATTTAGGTACCCACCTAGGTATGCAGACCAGATCTTTAATGCTATTGATCTTTGAAGTATTTGTATATACAGTCATAAATGCAGCTAATTCATTTTATGTATATATATATCTCATCAGTAGCCCTGGTCCTGCTCTCTTTTGTTCCAGCGGCTTAGCAGCTGGAGATGCAAGGTGTCGGCCACTCTCAGGTACGGCGTCGAAGGATTTGAAGGAGTTTCAGAGGCAATGGGCTCAGGTGTTTCAGTCAATACCAGTGGTGGTGGTAGCCTGATAGCATTTAAAAGGGGCTTTAAAGTTTCTACGGAAATTTTGAAATAGTATATTTTACATCAGGGAGAGTCTTTTCTGAGGTCCCCCATCTCGGTCTATATGTCTTGTTAAAAAGATTATCCTGATGTGTAAATGTACAGAACAGTTTCTGCAAGTTTCAGTTCCTTGTGCTGCTGAAACCCCCTAACTAAATAAATCCATAAACAACACGGCTGTCAAGCTGTGGGCTCTTGATGGAGGACTCTACTGAAACTTTAACTGTAATTGTCTTGAACTAATGAATATACTGATTATACTGATTGTTTAAATTCTTATTTTGTAAAGTGGTATTATGTTACTGAAATGATTGCTTGCAGTGTGGAACATCTGACTTTATTTGTAATAAGATTTTATATTAGTCACTCTAAAAACATTTATGCTTCTGATAGTATACGGAGGTAGTTACACTACCTCTGCTTTCTGAAAGAGAGAAATTTACTATTGTTGTATATAAGAATTGAAAAATAAGAGCTTAAAGATAGATTTGTTGCAGTTGGAAAACATTTCTAGACAGACATCGTAGCTTTACAGAGTGTTATATGGCACACTGCTGTGATATCCTTTCAATAATACATGAATTACAGATGATCAGTTCTGCTCTAGAGGCGACAGTGAAAAAGGGATAGAAATAGTTTTGTTGCTTTAAATTTGTTTTACATACTGTGAGGTTGCAAGCTGGAAGCAACAAGTCTGTGTGCAGCGTATATTGGGCATCTGTTTCTGTGCACTGGTAACCACAGTGTATTGCATATATTCACAAAAATATTCGCTGCAGAACGTCAGGAGCAGATAGTGCATTTCTTAAAAGGTACTTTAAAAAAATAAAAAAGAAGGCAAAACCTGTAAGAGGCATCTTAGTGATTGGCCCCAAAGCATGGGTGCATATATTCATAAGCACAGCTTGAAATCTAATGATCTAATAGAATTAAAGTTGATTTCGTTGGAGTGCTCCCTCTTCTCCTTTGATCTTTTAAGGGACAGCAGTAAGGTTATGCTGGTGTAAAACCAACTGTAATAAGCAGAAATTCTCAGACTAAAGTGTTCATTAGGATATTGAAGGGGTCTCAGGAAGAATGGCTGAAAGGGAAGAACTGGTGTTACTTTTTTTTTTTTTTTTGTAAAGAGTTTGCAAAGGGTAAGAAAAAGAAACAAGAGAAGAAGATACTGAAGTGGGATCTATGTCTTATGCTGATTTTTAAGCTGTTGTGAGTGTCACTAAGAAGAAACTTAGGGTATGAAGAATATCTCTGGTCTTGTATGAAGTGCTTATAATACATGTCTTTCTAGTTATACTTTTTTTTATATGTATATAAATAAGTATATAATGTAATAACATATACAATCAAATTGAATATAACTACATAGAATATACCAAATGTTGTGTAGAATTTTTATAATTTAAATATATTTTTTTCTACTTTATACTTAGTATGCATGCATGTGAATGTGCATGTAAATTATTATCATTATTCCAGTATTCTTGATGCGACTTAAAATGAATGAATTTGTGGTGGATGGTTGTTTTAGACAGATGCATTTTCAGGACTGAGCTTGGCACTTGTTGGTGTCAAAGGCAGAATGAAGAGAATATGACAATTCTGTTGATACTGTAGGCAGTGATAAGGCAGATGTTAGTATTATGAGATGCCTGTTTGGGGATGGCAAAAGGAACTGAAAAACACTGTTCTAACCCCCAGACTACTACAACAGGAAGTTGCTGATCACCTACATATAAATGTTCTGTAACAGTGAGTACTGCTGTGGTAGAAATCTGTGTTCAAGTGATGATGGGAAAGTAGAAAAATCTGGGCCAGTCTTTGAACTATTCTCAATTTCTGAATAAGAGGCAAAGGGAAAAGTCAAATAAATCTTGACAACCTGCACTGTCGTTAAAGAGCGCTTGCATTGTATTTCCAAATAAAGCTGCATCACCTCCCTGTCATCCTGGGATTTGAAGGTAGTGGGAGTGAAATTTCTAGCCGGTGACGACACTGGGGACGTCTCCTGGCCCTGGTCCCAGCAGCTTGTGGTAAGGCTGCCAAGGTCTTCGTGGAGAGCAGGGTTTCAGAGACACACTTGAACTAAGCGTATCAAAATGTTTAGTTTTTGGTTGTTGTTTTGTTTCCAGTTGTTGCTCTTCCAGCATTGCTTCCAATTTTTGCAAGTTCATTCAAGATTTTGACACAACTTGCAATGTTATTGTGGTAGTGTGACATTAGTTTAATGGAAGTGGGACTGCAAGGGAGTGGATTCCCCTGCTAGGCTCTATCACTGACACCTTTCATGACTTCAGGGAATCATCGTTTGTAGTTTGGAACTACTGGTGAAAATAAAGATTATTGTTACTACTAAAAGCAAGGACTTTGAGGTCTACAAACATTCGCACATCGTGTTGGGTGATCGGCAGATGACCATGGGCTGTGGATTACAACAAAGCCACCTTACACTGTAAGATTTTCAGCTTTGTCCAAAATGGCCTCTTGACACAGTTCTACCAAGAGAGGTGTTGGTGGCCTGTGTCATCTAGAAAAGAGGTTTTCTGCACAGTGAATAAACCAGCATTGTGTGTCTGGAATGAAGGCAGTGATTCATCACCCCAAAATAAGCACTGTACTGATTGTAGCTGCCAAATACTCAGTCATCAATTTCCTCCCTGTTAAGCATTTACCACCTCTCCAACTGTGTTGTAAGCAGATGGTGGTAGAGAGAGTTAACCATCGATGAAGTCAGTCCTTGCTGGAGCTCAGTGGCAGCTTTGTGGCAGTCCCAGTGTTAGAATCATAGAATCACAGAATCGCCAGCACTGGAAAAGACCTTCAAGATCATCTAGTCCAACTGTCCACCTGTCACCATTACTTCTCCAGTGCCCCTTAGTACAAGATCTAAACATTTCTTCAACACCTTCGGGGACAGTGACCCCACCCCCCCCCGGGGCAGGCCCTTCCCACACCTGACCTCTCTTCCAGAGAAGAAGTTGCTCCTAATATCCAACCTGAACCTCCCCTAGTGCAACCTGAGACCATTCCCTCTAGTCTTGTTGCTAGTTATATAGGAGAAGAGGCTGACCCCCACCTCGCCACAACCTCCTTTCAGGTAGTTGTAGAAGATGGCAGGGTCCCCCCTGAACATCCTCTTCTCCAGACTGAACAATCCCAGCTCCCTCAGCTGCTCCTCATAAGACTTGTGCTCCAGACCCCTCACCAGCTTCATTACCCTTCTCTGGACACACTTCAGGGCTTCAGTGTCTTTCTTGCAGTGAGGGACCCAAAACTGAACACAGTACTCAAGGTGCAGCCTCACCAGTGCTGAGTACAGAGGGGTGATCATCTCCCTCCTCCTGCTGGCAGCACCATTTCTGATACAAGCCAGGATGCCATTGGCCTTCTTAGCCACCTGGGCACACTACTGACTCATGTTCAGCTGACTGTTGACCAATATCCCTAGGTCCACTTCTTCTACACCCGTTACTTTTCCTGTTTAAAAATATTTTTGTAATTAATGCAAACACCAAATTTTACTACACTTCATCAAAGTAATTCATGACTGAGTAGATATTTTTACTGTGTTGATCACTTTAAGTTATTATTCTGAGAGTTAATCAAGCTACTTCACTGGTTGCTGGTAACAAAAATTTGAAATACTGTCCTTCTCTTGGCTTCCATAAAGGTGTTAATATCTTTACTGGGAAAACCAAGTTGATGTTAAAATTTAGTATTCTTGACATCCTCTAATTCTAGTGCTCTCAACAAGCCTCCAAATGGCGCCTTTTTTAAAGAAGGAAAAAATTATTTCTGGAGTGTCCTATAGCTGGCTGTGTTTTTGTGGTTTTGTTTCGATAATTAATGTCATCCTATTTATAATTCCTACTGGGCTCTTTGTATTCTTTCTTCAGTCATGCTCTAACTACCCATACCTCTGACCATAGGCTAATCTGGACAAAAAAAAGAGGGTACTGGTAGACTGAGAAAATCAACCAGAGTATCTTAACAAGAATATTACTTTGCTTTTCCTCTTTCATTTCTAACCATTTTGCAACTTGGGGTCTCCAGTCAAAAGGAGATCATCAAATCTCCATTATCACCTTGTATGTTGTCTTCTTCCATTAAACAGGTTGAACATTAGAAAGAAAAAAAGCTTTCAAGGCTATGTTAGGTCAACATTAGGTTTCAGAGAATGTGTACATAGGCTGGTTGTAGAATCTGTCTGGTAACGGAGGCTTTCCATTTGGAAGTCTGGATTCTGGAGGAATGGTCTGGTCCTCAAGCTCCCTGACCTCTATTCCTTGTACTGGCTTTAACCAAACACTGAACTCATAGCTCACATTGCAATGCTTTCTTTGTAGACATCTAAATTACAGAAGTGGGCAACTGCTTGTGGCACGGCTTAGCAGCTCTCCATTATTTTTTCTTTTTTTTCTTCTTCTTTTTACAGTATTCAGTGTACACATTCTGTGGTTTTATTGTCATAATAAAAACATTTCAACAACAGCACTTCTTTCTTCATTAGTAATTTTTCTGGTCTTTATTGTTTTTTGACCTGTCATATTTCTAGTTTATTGGCTTCAGCTGTACTGTTTTATCCAGTTTATTTGCTTGTTAAGTTAATTAAGATTCGCAACATGGCAAGAGGCATGTTGACCCATGAGTACCGTAAGCAGAGTAATATTTGACAGTTAAGTGCCTCTCAAATTTCATAAGCTACCTATCTGTTAAAGGAAGGTGGTTTTTTTGGTCTAGGTTAAGAATCTATAGCAGTAGCATATAAAAATATCGTACTATGATATTTTAAACAAATACACTCTGATTTTTAAACCATTACATTCTAGTTTAGGAGCAGTTTTACTTGCATATATACATTTATTTGTGGAAGGACACTGCTGGGCTAGCCATGGCTTTGAGTTCATCTTGCACATAGACATTCTCTCTGCCTCTCTTTGCATGCGTACATATCTGTACAGTGGAAATGCATGATCGAGTCTGTGAATTTAAACCTGTTCACGATGGGCTTGCTTTGCCTAATTTTCATCTATGGATCCTTTAGGAATAACTTAAATGAACTAAATGGATGAAGTGGTTCAAATTTCTCTCTGTTTCCTATCTTTTTATTTATTTATTTTTCTTCATCATTGAGTTTTACAGCATTCTGTGTCTTACTGAAAATGTACATGGCTGGAAAATGACTGGCACTTGTTCTATTTATGTACCGAGGATTTGGCCTTCCTGCCAGATCTGAAAGAGTGAAGACAGGCCTCAAAGACAATCTCTTTCCGACGAGGATTTGATTGAGAATAGTGGGACTAGATCTTTTACTGGATAAAACTAGTTAGTAAGGGAAATTCACCACCTTTCAAGCAGGAGGGGCTTACTGAACTCAGCATGAACTTAGGACACCCTTCCTTCCAAGATCCAGTTATCTTATTTGTTTGTCATTGTTGTGCTCAATTGCCTTTCCAAGAGCTACATTCTCTTCATAAGATGTATTTCTGTTATCTCAAAAGAGCTACATAGTAAACACATTTTCCAGAGATAACTGACTTAGTCTCACAGTGATAAACATATCCCTCCATGACAATATGCAGTTACTTCTGAATGTAATGAAGATATGATTTCAAATGTCATGCTTTTGGTGTGTAATCAGTATTTCCAAGATCAACTGTATCGTGTGCATTGACGTTGTTCTGTAGACTGTGAAATCTTGGAGTTGGGTAAGATGAAGGCAAAGCATGAAATATGTTTCACTTACCAAATTTCTCATTTTTCTTAGGTTCATATTTAAACATAAGAAGTCCTATAAAAAGTTTGGTTGTTTTATGTTATTCTCTTCCTTAATCTTTCTTTTTTAAGTGCATCAAGGCCAGCATTTTGAAATAGCACTGGTGCATGAACTAGGACACAGTCTGCAAATTTTGGCCTACACAAATGTTCTTTCTCTCTTGAGGTGCTGAGTATGAATTAATAACCTGAGAATTCCCTGGATAAAGTCTCACATTCGGTAATCTTTCTGGCAGTCAGCTGGCCCTACTGTTTTAACCATCAGCTCTGTGGTGACATATTTTTAACAACTGGAGCAGATCAGTTGGTAAGCTGGCTTTTCTGGCTGTTTTAGAAGCTGTTCAGTGTTCCTCAGCAGTGGCAGCATCCCACAGGACATGAGCTGGGCTGCTCTGCTGTCCAGTGTGATACTGAATACCAGTATGTGTTTGTAAAAATGAACAAGCAAATTTTACAGGATGTTGCATTCCAAAAGAAAGAAAAAAAAAACAAGTTGGCAAGCAGAATCCTCTTCCTGCAGTGCACGGGTGTACTGGCAGTGATTTTGGTGTGTTCTTTCACATAGCACAGCTGCTCCACTTAGTCTTAAGGCTAATGCAGCTCGCTTTGTACTGTCCAAGCAAAGACCTTTCAGTATGATTGTTAACTGACTTTACATTTAATAAAATTGGAATATCAGTGACTGACGGTAAAATATAACTTTTTCCTTCCTTATAAGAGGAATTCAGTTTTTAAAAGGGAAGAAAGGAAAAAAAAAAAAAAGTGATAAAGCTTGTCATTACATTCGAGGATAATCATTGATACCTTTATAGGTATCAATGCAGTTATCCCATGCAGGCACTGGATTAGTTATTAGCTGAATATAAATTGCTATCTAAGCGGTAGAATCATTGGGTTTGAAGTTAAACAGATTCCTCAGAAATGCTTTCTGCATTTGAAGAATAGGCTCTTGTATATCAAAGTTCTTGTTACCATGTAGTGTGATGAAGTACCTCATCTGTCTGTAAAGACCACCTGGGTTTGTATTAACTGTGAGTCACTCTATTAAAATCGTGTAATGGCATTATAAACAGTCTTTTTGCAGTGCTGCTGTCGCTCTGAATTATCTCTGTGTCATTTGGACACCTGGTCATGTGTGAGTGATGATATGACTTTCTTATTCTCCCCTGGAAAAGTCCGGATCCTCTGCACAGCAAAGTAAATGGCTTTTAGCCTGTTATGTTTCTGAAATGGAATATCAATAAGGATTTCAGTACCAGAATTCAAATCTTAAACCCTTAAATCTTATGTTTGACCACAAAAAAAAAAATCGAGGGATGTGATTTTTTTAATTGTTTATAATATATTGCGTTTCAGAAGGCCTGAATTCTTGTTTATGTGTATGTGGTGTTTTTAAAAGCAGAACAGCTCAGCGATGTCTGTGTCTAATCAGGCCTAGGTGATCTATAGATCTCCTGCTGAGGGTATCTGACCTGGCATTGAGATATTACAGCTTCTACTGCTGTGGCACAGGCTCTGCTTTAAGCACCCTTAAACCTTGTATTTGTAATACAGAAATAGCCAGCAATGTTCATGCCCTCCTTTTACCCAGAAGCATGGATCACTTAGCCACTAATGATGTGGAAGACCTGGCTTAAGTTTGCACTGGTGCCTGAAGAGATTCAAATCCATCTCCGGTACTCTCAAGGAGAACTGTATTTATGAGGCTTTTTATGGTTTATGAGGTGCAGTTACGAGACTGTTCTGAGATGGGATCCTTCTGATACAACCTTTCGAAACTGGTCCAATTTACAGGTTGTAAGATTTACTGGACATGAGAGAAAGAGAATATTTTGATGGTAGTTTACTTACCAGGCTGTGGCGAGGCAAATTTTCAAGAGGGATGTTCTCAACAGCACTTTTCTCTTTTAACAGATATGCTACCAGACAGGTATCTGGTGGCATCTTGGTTCTGTGCAAGGCAGGACATTTTGGCATCTGTTTCCAACATCTGCCCTGTGCCATCTTCGAGGCACAAGCTGTGGGTGCTAGAAGGCTGTGTTGGAAGGAGGCAGGCACATGTTGTCTCAAGTGATGCTTACACAATACCTTTAATGTATTTCTTGATTATCTAAGTAACCTGCGGCCTGGCTGACTAATTCTGGTGTGTTTCTTTTCACTGGGTTTTATTTGTTGGGGAATTATTTTTTGTTCCGAAGTTCATCTGAAGTGCATGACCCCCCTCTGGTACGTATATAATGAGGTTAACAAGAAGTTTTCCTTTTCAGAATCTTCTATAATTGCATGTTTCTGTAGCTGTTTCAGCCTTCCTCTGTAAAACTATCCAGTTCACAGTTGGAAACGCGAGTACTTTACCTGTTGGTTACTGAGGGTATGGCAGTATTTGTGAAGCTTGTTGCTTCTTAAGCACACCCAAGATGAGCTTCTTGCCATGGCCAACGCATCTGCTAAGACAAGTGGCATCTAGCCAACTCATCCCTCCTTAGTAGTCATGAACAAGCTATTGAAGTAGTGAGAAGAGTACAGTTTATGCCATAGGAGAGTCATTTGCACTGCAGCTCTGCCCTGGGTAGCATTACAGAGGAACCATGGCTGCCTGTTCATGAGTTGCCGTGTCTCAGAAACAATCCTCTGGATGGCTCAAATACAATATTGACAAGAACTCATGAGCTATCAAGACACTTATAAAACAGCTGCTATTCAGAGCTTTTGGTTTCCTTGTGTTAGGTTTTCAAGGCCACAACATGCAATTGCATTTATATTGAAGCGAGAGATAGTCTTCTTTTAATTCAGTGTGAAAAAAAAAGACTAAGTGTGAATTCTCCTGTTTAATTTGTAATATGTTATGAATCATCAGTAGTAGTTAACACTGTAAACTGTAAAATATCTTATTGACACAGGACCCACGTGTCAACAAGGACTACAGTTTGTGTCTCAGAAGAGGCTGATAGCTGAATATGGCTACTCAGAGATGTAGTTGTGGTGCTGGTCTTTGGGGCTTTTTTTTGGTGTGTGGTTACAGTGGTTAGTGGAAAAGCAGAACAATTCAATCTTTGCTTCTTTTAGAGTTGCATCATGCACCTCTCCTGAAGCAAAAGAGAGTGTGGGTTTTTTGCATGTTACTGGTCTCCTTTTTGAGACAAAGCAGCAAAACAGCAAACGTGCAGGAGTGATCAACTTTTGCACCTTAAACCTTGGTGCTCCTTGGACAGGGTGCGTAACGATAGGACAAGGAGTAATGGCTTTAAAGTAGAAGAAAGAGATTGAGATTAGATCTAAGGAAGAAATTATTCACTGTGAAGGTAAAGACAGTGGCACAGGCCACCCGGAGAAGTTGTGGATATCCCATCCCTGGAGGTGTTAAAAGCTAAGTTGAGAGGGACATTGGGCAGCCTGATCTATTGAGAGGTGTCCTTGTCCGCAATGGAGAGTTACAGCTAGGTGATCTTATGAGGTCTCTTTCAACTCAAAGCATTTTGTGCTTTTCTGAAAAATGCAAAAATGAATTATCAATGTTCTCGTAATCCCAAAGTTAAGGACTCTGTTTGACAGTAACAATTATTTGGTGCAAAGGGGTGATTTCAGTGACACTGAGGAACATCTGCTCCCTATGTAGTACCAGATGTCATGTTCTGTTGCATCTAGTGTGGGTATGTGTGACTGCGCATACCCTAACACCTGCATATTACACAGCATTGCAGGGTGGGCAGTGTGCTCATTTCTGTGTTAAAAAATCTAATTAAGCATTACAGTACCTTTTTTCCATTATGAAGCAAAGCATGTACTTCTTACTCACGATCTCCCATATTCACAGGAGGTGCTGTGTATCTTTTTCTGGGGTCTGCATATATAGCAAATTCAATGATTGCCAGCTTCACCACCTTGTGACCTCAGAGCTGCAGTGGTGGTATATAATTTTATTATTATTTTAATCATATAGTATATTATTATATATTTATATTATAATTATAATATATGAAATAATGATAATAATGATGGTGATAATAATAATAAAATATTAAACAAGTCAACGTGCATCTTTAATGATGTCTCATCTTATTTATTATTTATATTAAAAAAATATGTCCTGAGAACTAGAAAATAAAATTGGACTTTTCATTCTATTGGAAGATAACTGATGGGCTAAGCTGAAAAACTGCTGTCCATTTCTTTTACTTTTCCTATGGTCAAGTGGAAGAAATAGTCCCCGTCACCACGNTATTGAGAGGTGTCCTTGTCCGCAATGGAGAGTTACAGCTAGGTGATCTTATGAGGTCTCTTTCAACTCAAAGCATTTTGTGCTTTTCTGAAAAATGCAAAAATGAATTATCAATGTTCTCGTAATCCCAAAGTTAAGGACTCTGTTTGACAGTAACAATTATTTGGTGCAAAGGGGTGATTTCAGTGACACTGAGGAACATCTGCTCCCTATGTAGTACCAGATGTCATGTTCTGTTGCATCTAGTGTGGGTATGTGTGACTGCGCATACCCTAACACCTGCATATTACACAGCATTGCAGGGTGGGCAGTGTGCTCATTTCTGTGTTAAAAAATCTAATTAAGCATTACAGTACCTTTTTTCCATTATGAAGCAAAGCATGTACTTCTTACTCACGATCTCCCATATTCACAGGAGGTGCTGTGTATCTTTTTCTGGGGTCTGCATATATAGCAAATTCAATGATTGCCAGCTTCACCTCCTTGTGACCTCAGAGCTGCAGTGGTGGTATATAATTTTATTATTATTTTAATCATATATTATATTATTATATTATTATATATTTATATTATAATTATAATATATAAAATAATGATAATAATGATGGTGATAATAATAATAATAAAATATTAAACAAGTCAACGTGCATCTTTAATGATGTCTCATCTTATTTATTATTTATATTAAAAAAATATGTCCTGAGAACTAGAAAATAAAATTGGACTTTTCATTCTATTGGAAGATAACTGATGGGCTAAGCTGAAAAACTGCTGTCCATTTCTTTTACTTTTCCTATGGTCAAGTGGAAGAAATAGTCCCCGTCACCACGGAGAGCACATAACTAGTTTCCATTAAATTGAAATCTCACTTTCAAGGGGACTTGAGAACTGTTTTATGTGCAGTTTAGCTTCAGGTGTCTAATCTAGTGTTTTATATGCATTATTTGTCAAAAAACAACAATTTTGTCTCTTAACAACGTTTAATTTTAGTGAATGTCTTATATTCTCAAGTTGATACAAACTTATTAATGAGAAGTTCCTAAGCTGCTGTTGTGAATATTTTCTTTGGAAATTGTTGTTTCCTCTGAAGTTTCCTGAACAAACTTAGAGTAATATCCTCCACAAATAATACTGTGGTGTTCATATTGCTTTTGTATTTCTCTGCTCTGAGAAAAACAAGGAAAATTAATTTTTGTCTGCTGTGTCATAAAATACACTGTGATATTAACAATTAAAACATATCTGTTTGAATTCATTTTAGCTCATCTGTTGAGATTATATTTTTTGAAGGGTTAAAGATACAAGGAAATAAGAACATGAGTGTGTGTATTTGCCTCAGATTTCAACTGTGGTAGTTTAAAATAATAAAAGTTGCTATAGATACACACTGTAAACTTTATAGTGTGGAAATTACTGTGAATAGTGATAGATTTTATTCTATACTATTTATATTTAGTAGCCTTAAAATCAGAAGGAATAAAATAATATACCTATAATATACCTGTGGCTTCATGGTTAAAATATGTCTTCTTTTCTTTTTTTTTTTTTTTTAATTTTGCACTATAATGTTTTAGTTCTTTTGTTGTAATTTAAAATTCGATATTGCAGTTCTGGAAAAACTCTTCAGATTCTCCTCCTATGTGTTCTTTCTGTAAAGCAAAAGTAGTCTGTATTTACTCCACCTAAAAGAGACTCCTGAAGAATTACTGATTTGCAGTAATTGTTAGGTGGTTATTACTGCCATGGGTTGAAAACTGAAACAAGTCACCCCCAGAGTGCTAAATGGTCTGTATCTGAGTGTTAGTCTGCAGTTTTGTGCATAGTGTCAATAGGCTGTTGATCTCATAGTCCATATTGTATCTTTTTTAGCTTATAACTGTAATTTTGGTATGTATACTTGAGGCTGAGAAAAGGTGCGCATGTAGGGTTAGACTTTTCTTCTTGGTTTTGCAGTTAGTGCTGTGATATACCAGGTCACTGAGTTGAAACAAAGTCCATTGCAGATGCATTAAAGACTAATTTTCCAAATCTGCTTATTCACAGATTATATAAAAGCACATTCACTTTTGGGGAAAAAGACAAAAATAGCCATTCCCATCGTTGCCTCCCAAAAGCTGTGTTAAAGCAACATTACTAAGCCTGAAAGATTAAGCAATCAGCCTTTTGGGAATGTTAGGAAGAAAACTGTCTTCTTGTTCAGATCCTGTAGTGTGCAATTACTGCAACTTGTACTTCTTGTGTTCATTTTCTGTGGCCTAGTATTAACGGAGGGACAGGATGTTTCGACAATGCGTTTCAGGGATATCTGCTGACAGTGGAGGAATCTCAGCTGCTCTGGGTCCCATGTCAGTCACTGGCAGGGCATTTTGCTTTACTTGGCAGAAACTCTTTCACTCCAGTCGTGACCATCTCCTCCCCTCTGGGTGAGATCACCCATGCTGTTTCTGACCATGACCCAAGGCCTACTGCCTTGCCAGTCAGCCCCACAACCCTGAGGGATGAAAACCATTTCCTTCTCACACTCAGGGGTTTATTCATAGTCCACCCAGTTGCCTCTGAGGTGGCATTAGGTATATCTTTTAGGGTTTGTAGGATAGCTCTTTTAGGATTTAACATGGTGGAATCCATTAAGGCACAGCTCAGCTATCATGACCCCTGGGAGCCCTGGTCTCTGTGCTGATCGTATCTCAGCCTTTCTAGACACAACTTGCTGTCTCTTTCCTTTCTCAGGGAACACCAGACGCAACCTTTGCATTTTGTCCATCTGTAGGGCTTTTTTCCAGCCAGTGTTTCTCTTCTCCTTCCAAGCATGGCTGTTCTTCCTTCTCTGAGATCAGCTGGTGCTCTCCTTGGTGCTGCCTGGTACCAGGGGAAGGGCCACAGTGGGAAGCAGGAGGGGAGTTTGGGAGATCAGAGATGTGCTCCTTAGACAAAAGGTCTAATGAGCAGGAAGTAGAGCTCACTGATCTGAGCTCTTCTCTTGGAGGATGGAGGCTTTGGGCTGTGTGACTTCACACTGTGGACCCTCATTGCCATTGATTGGTACAGGGCGCATTTGTTTCACCAGGCCCAATGTCCAGTTAAGGGCAGATATCTGCCTGAGGAACGTGCTGGAATTTGCTAATTTTTTAAAATCTTATTTGAATTCTTTGCTTTCTGAAGCGAATCTTCCCTTTTTATCCTCAAACTACTGAAAAAAAATAGTTTCAGTCAGATCTAATTGTAGTTAGTAGCATTCAGTGTACCTCTTGAGGTAAGGAAAAGTAAAGGTGCAATCTCATTTCAGAGGTCAGATGAACAAAATCTACATAAACCCCACATAGACTCTAGAAGGAAGGTCAGAAAACAGAAAAACGAGATCAGTTTGGAAAACGGGTCCTACTAGTGAAAATTAAGGTAAAAAGAGATGTTCAGAGAGAGGCAGAGAAATCCAGCTGCAGTGTATGGAAAACATATGTGAGTTTGGGGCATGGCAGCACCGCTGCTCCTGTTGTACTTTCCAGCCATCTGAAGAGTTGTTGCCTCCTCGTGTGTAATGTGAGGAAGACTGAGTAAGGAGGAAAAGCTAAAAAGAACTAACTGCCCAGTCTTTTATGGCCTCTTCACATCAACTGTATTTACCTGGTATGTAGAGTCATGCTGTGGTATCTGGCACCATATGCCCAAGGAGGAATGACTTAGATGTGCAAGATCAGTTTGCAAGGGCTGAGCTCCAAGCCTAGGGGGGAAATGGCTGAGCATCACATGGAGCTGTGCAACAACTTGTAGATAGTTAAATTATTTATGAATTATTTGTCATAATCCTTTTATTGCTTTTATATTGATGAGTATTCTATGGCCAACTCTTTGTATAAAATTTTAACTTCTCTGTCTTCAGCAAATTATAGGCTGTAAATTATTCTTCAGGATGTCATTTATCAAAGCAGGCTGGTTTACTTGTGAGCACTGAGTACTTCCATGTTAGATAGAAATAAATTTTAGAAGGTATTCTGATTCTGTTCACCTTGAAGTATAAATGCTTCTCAGCACTTCTTTTCAAAAATGACTTTCACTAAGCCTTGCTAGTTTGCTGGACCTTTCCATCCACAAATCTGTTTGATAAATACTTGCAAAAAGTTCCTGATGTGTTCCATATCATGCTAAATAACCAGTCTGTACTGACAACTCCAAATTCATTTAAAAAATCCCTCTATATGATTAATACATTTCTTTCTTACTATTCTTTAATGTAAGCATCAAGGACTCAAATTTATTAAGTCAATCTTCTTTGGTTCATAGTACTATTCAGTGCATAGTTTTTCAATAAACTAAATGGAAAGAATCCAATTTAAAGTTGGACTAGGGAAGATAGAGAACTAATTGAAATTAAAGAGAGGAAGAATTACTCCAAAAACTTGAGAGAAAATCCTATAAGGAGTACTACTGAATGGACATATAACATTTCTATTGTTTGGGATTTTATAAGCTATTTGTTTAATGCCAAGAATGGTGATGAACTTGGGGAAGTGAGATATTTTAAGTAGTATTTTACTTCCCCTTTAGCATTTATTTAGGGAACTGCTGTTTCTTCAGAAATTATTCTCAAATCTAAAACAGACTAGTACAAGAAATACAAATACATTATCAGTATTCCTTATATGCTTGGAGCAACTGTTATTTGCAAGGAACTTATTATAATGCTGTTGTTAAACACCTTTGTTAGACATTCTCTTGTATTGTGTTATACCAGAAGACATATATTAATTTATTTCAACAGATTCTTCCTTTGATAGAGTATTGTAGTCACACTGGTCAAATATAAATAACAAATCCAAGTTGTTTATCCAGTTTTCTGAATGTGTTAATGGTATAGGAATTGAAGGCGTAGAGTTTTTTGTTCTTTCAAAAAGTTGTGTTAGACCTATGTAGAGTTTGAAATACTGTGAGTCCGGCCTTGTGTTCAAGAAAGGTATTATTTTTACATTTAACTTACCAGGTAGGATGGGGTCTGATGAGTTTTTCGAGCTGTAGAAGGTGTTAATCACTTTTTCTCCTTGTGTGCCATGGGAGAAATGCCTTGATAAATCTGCCTGCTTTGGGATGAGAGAGTTAAAAACCAAGTAACCTTAATGCTTCCCTGTCTTTGGAACTGTATTATTTAAAAATAAGTCATTTTACACTAAGTGTATTTGTGTTCACTGTTAAATGTGTTTAAAAATTAATGCTGTTTGTACAGGGATCTCTTTTCATTTTTAAGCACATTTCCCTTCACCTCGTTTGAGCTGTTGCAAAAGGTTTGAGCCTGCAGTACGTTTTTATTATTGCAAATAGTTGCGGAATACCTCTACATGGAGTGCAGTAGTACCTTAGTGTGACTGTTCAGGAAAACTTCAGAAAATATTTTTATAACCTTGGAGCCTGAATTTTACTTGTCTGTTTATTAATGGCTGGTTTGACTTCCGTCTCCCCAGCTCAAAGTTATTGTCTTATTTTGGATCCTTTTCTGTAGGTTCTACATGTCTATCAACAGTCTGCTAGCAGAGGGTGCCTGCACCTCATAACTTGCACTGAGTTTGCCTCTTCAGAGTCACAAAGAGAACAGAAATTCTATTGTTAAGCATTGAGAGTTGGAACCATCTGCTTCGAAATCAAACATCCTACTGCTGTGCTGACATAGTGATCCCCTAAGTGAATCATGATTCCTTAAAGTAGGTATCATTCAGTCTCTCCTGTTCAATTGGCACAATTTGTTCAAATGCATTTGCACTGAGCCCTTTTTTATTTTAATCATCCCTGTAACCTGCCTGCTCTTTCTCGTGGTACCAACTGGTGCTTTTTAGAAAAGAATCAATGGGAGTTATTGCAATAGAGTCTGACTCAACCTAACTTAGGAATGCATTCTCTTGGGGATCTCTTTTTCACTCTGAACACAAAATTCCCTTGACCCTAAGCAGCCATTTCTCAAAAACCAATGGCAAGCTGCTATTAAACTTATGCTTTCTGTGAAAAACAGAAAGATCTAGCTGTCTTCTTCAGCGTGACCTCTTGGATTTGTCTAATGAATCCAGACTGCACAGTCCTATCAGCAAGGGAAGGCTCGGAGCAGCAGCCTCAAGCAAAAGGCACAAATGCCTGCTCGCTTGGAGCTTTTCCACTCAGAAACAAAATTTTACATCTTTTGCTTGGCTTTAGTTTTCAGCTGTCTGCATGTTTGCCCTTCTAATTTCATGCAGTGGTCTGTCACCACCATTCTGGTAATACCCTCCATGTGCAGATCAGTTCTGATAACTGCATCTCAAAGTGAGCATAGGTGAGTCTCGGTGCCTTCCAGAGAGATTGCAGAGTATTTGAAATAGAGATCATTTCGTTCTTTCTTTTGATTTTGTTTTATTATCTTTTTACTTAAACCAGATTGTCCCATTTCTTCCATTTTTTAGAGTTTTTTACTTGCTTTGATTGAAATGGAGATTTTCAGGCAGAACTGCATGAGCATTGTGAATGCAACTTCTCGTGTCAGAAAGAGGTTTTCAAAAACATCTCTACCCATAATTTTTAAGAGAGTTTACTCTTAGATTAATAATAGAAAACAAACAAACCAAAAGGCCCTGAGTAACGATTCAGATGCTTGTAAGGACTCTTTGAAGCGCCCAAGCCGTGTGCCAGATTTTGGTGCTATGCAAGGTTCTGCCTGGGGCACAACAGAAGAAAAACTCATGCAGGAAAGTAAGTGTCATGCTAAGCAGCTGCAGAATTGTAAGTTCAGGAGGGTGAATTTTCTGCAGCTGTCTACACAGCATCAGCATTACCGTTTTGTAAACCCAGTCCACCAGAATCCCTGCTTAACGACATTAGAGCTGCTAACACAAGTGTGTGTTATGCAGAAACTAAACTACTTCTGTTAGTGCAAGTGTTGTGGTTTGTTGTTTTTTTTTGTTATTTCGAACCTAGCACGAGTTTCTTTTAATGTGAGGTGCTGGAATATTCCCGGCTATCTGGATTTCACCCTGCACACATGGCAGACAGATGGGCACAGTTCTGTGGTGCCTGCCCCAAGGCCGCGTGCCCACAGCACTCAGCCTTCTCCTCCTTTAGGTGCAGCTGTGGCGGGTGTATCAAAAGGAGTACCATTTTCTCATCTCACCCTCCTTTAACTCTCTGACAAAACAAAATCATCCCGCCTCAGATTGCTGCTGCCAGAGCAGAGCGAGGTGGGGCAGCACGATTACAACTAAAAATAGTGAATTTCTTTTGTTTTTTATGCATGTATTTATTTATTTATTTTAATTTTTGGTGATGTTTGAAGAGTTAAATATTTAGCGATTTATTTTTTAACTTCCTGTCCTCAAAGCCAGCTTATTTTATAAAGGCTAAATTTAGTCTGCTCAGTTTCCGTCATCAAGGACAGCTTTTTTGGTCTGCTTTCTTACAAATTGTTTGACCTTGAGAGAGTGCTGCTAGAAAAGCAGTTTCAAAGCTGACAACTGATTGTTGAAGGATTGTAAGCTGTGCCGTGGAGAGCAATAACACTCCACAAAAGCATGAAGTCTCACTGAAACCTTGTACTCTGTGAAGTTCATGAGTGTAAAGGTGCCAGGATGAACTGCTAAAAACAAAATGATCTTTGATTTTGCGCTGCTTTCAGTTTCTGCTGTGTGGACAGATGCTGGTGCTGAGAGAAGGTTGCCATGAGCAGGATGGTGGCGTGGAAAGGGGCTATTACAAAATGTGGCCTACAGTAAGTTGAGTTCAGGGGCCTAGAAAGAAGATGACGTGTAACTGTGCAGGAAAGGGCGGCTGTCCAGCAGATAATTTGTTATCAGCCCTTGCTGTACCATGCTCCACTGAAGGCATGGTAGCTGGTGGTGTGGCTGGCTGCGTGGTTTTCCATGAGAGATGGGAAAACAGGCAGTAATGCTTTTTTACACAGCCTAAAAAATGCTTTGTGAATAGGAAAATCACGTGCTTTGTGTGCCTGGCAGCATTTATTAGCAGCCAGCTAATGAAAGGGAACACTGCAAGGGTACTGGTTACAGCACTAAAGGGCTGGCACAGAAAGCAGGAGCCAAGAACAGTGACCAGCAGAGGCTGTGGCATTGTTCAAAACCCCTTCGAGCAGGGAGCCATGCTAATCTCCCTTGCAGTTCTGTTTCTGCCTGGATTTCAGCTGAGACATGAGTGCAGAGGCTGAGGCTGCTCCGCTCCTTTATTTCAGAGGCAAAGAGCACTGGGATGAGGGAGCTACGTGGGGACACATGCCCTCATGTTCTGCTTCTGTGGGCTGGGCTGGTGGCCAGGGCAGCCCGCTGGGTCACAGGGACCTCCAGCTGAACCCCTCCTGACCCACCAAGTGCTCTGGAAGCCGTCAAACTCCCAAGAGCAACGTAGACGTCTCTGGGAGATGACTGGGGAAAACGTGTTCCCGGCCCTTAAATGAGCAGCTAGCTGAGCTCACACCACCACAAGAAGCCCAGTTCACTTGATAAGAGTAGAAAGGCAGGAGAGCAGAGGGGAAAAACAGACAAACAAAAAGCTCTTGTTTTCAATCCAACTGACTTTATGAGCTGAAATAATAGCTGGAGATATGCCTCTGATTATCCTAGTCATGAGCAGGATGATGGCATGGAAGGAGGCTATTGCAAAGTGTGGCCGACAGTGTGTTGAGTTCAGGGGACTAGAAAGAAGGTGACATATAACTGTGCAGGAAGGGATGACCATCTGGCAGATAATGATCCTTTGAATTAAAAAAGATGTAGTCCCACTAAGTAAAACTAATGACCACACTCACTGTCTAAGGAAATGAGCAGTCAAATCTCAGTTAATAATGTTCTTGGAAGATTCCGATAAATGAAGTACTGAGAGTTCAGCCATCCCTTTTCGCTGAGTTCCCATTCTTGGTTACACAGTTCCTAATGCTGTTGGGAAAGGTCATTAGAAAATGTTTTCTTATACCAAGCATTTCCAGCAAATAAAGGTAATTTAATATTTAGAAGTTTTATTCAAATACAATTTAAATAGAACTTAGGCAGCTTATGTTAAAATCCAAGATTATGGAAAAACACCTACACCACGTTTAGATCACTGTTAAATTGTGAGTTGTTGGAGTAGCAGTCTTTATTAACAGTACAAAATCTAACTCATTTTTTTACAGTTTTTATCTTAAACCAAAGGAGGTACAGGCTGTTATTAGTAAGGATCCTGCTGTCTTTTGTTATGTCAACTGAAATCAGTGACAGCCGGAGTGTATGAAAGCAAGGACAACAATTCTTAATCTTCGAGTTTTGCCAGTGAAAGGAGGGTATAGGAACGCAAACCAGTTTTAATCTGTGCAGTCATTCATGAGGACATTGTTAATTTATCAAGTCTAATCTCACTACTGAAGGCTGAAATAGTAATAGTAACTGTATTACCATAGTACATCGCAGCTCCAATCGTTTTCGAAGGGCTGATCCAGAAATCAAATGGAAAGCATACTTATGAAAGGCAAGTATAATATAGGGATTTTGTGATAGAAAAATAAATATATAAAGACTGCTAAAAGAGAAAGTGATTTACATGATAGACTGTTGTTATATTATACGTTGTTGGTTGTTTGTTTGTTTTTTTTTTTCAAAAAGAGTAGATGTAATTACTTCAGTTTCTGTCCAAATAAAGAAAGATCTTTTAAGACTATGGTGATAAATGAACTGTGTTTTGTCTCAAAGCCAACTGGCTTTATCCGTGAAAAAAAATGCTTAATGTACCTTCTGTCTATCCTATTTGCACTTGCAGTGGTGGCATTGGCTTCCTACAAGTCTGGGGTCCTTCCTTGCTTTTCCTGCCAGGGTCCTGATATGACTGAGGCAGGCATCCCTGTGTCACTGGAATCTGTCTCAGACGCCCAGGGGAAGCCTGGAAATCTGCCAATATGTAGGTGTTGTACATGTAGATGTACCACTGCACATCTATCTACTCTTCTTCAACAAGGAGCTGGTGATTTGTACTGCTTCTAAATGCTGTAGCATACCCTCGCCCAGCCCTGTGCACAAGGGGATGCTTGAAGATCTCTCCTGTACGTGGCTTAATCCCATCTGTCCCCCTTCTCTCATGCCTTCGGGATATATGATTGAAGGCAACATCTTCTAAAGGTTTTTCCATATGTTGTGCAGGGTTTCCCGTTCCACCTTGCCTTCCCTCTGCCACCAGTCTCTTTAACTAAGCTGAACCCAGCTGTTTGCCCATTGCATGTGTAAGACTTCTGTCAGCTGTTGCCAAGATTTGAAAAATGATCCACTTTGTGCTATGTATGTTTATGGTTTTGTCCTTATCACTGTATATACAGTGAACCTAGTGCTGAATCTCATTACTGGCGGTATCCAGGATAAGGTGCTTGAGGATAAGTTGTAATCAGACATCGTTGAGCAATTGCAGGCATTTCTACCTTCTTGAAGAAGAAGAAATTTTCATAACCTTGCAACTTGTATTTGTTACATGCTTTGAAAAGGGACCTGTTCTTTATGCTGTGTTTATTTTTAATCAGAAATACCCATTGTCTTTCTTTATAAATGAATTTTTTTGCGTTTGTTATTTGTATTACAGCAGAACAGTGGGGTCTGTGGCCAGATGAATTGGGATCTCTTTGTTTTAAGTTGATTTGTATATGAATGGAGCAGGAGACGTGCTGTTCCAGAGACGTTCATTCTTTCAAATGGGGGGAAATGTTAGGTCCAAGAATCTAAATCAGTTGAATGGGTGAGACCTACTAAACATCTCGTGTTTCAGAATGCCAGGGGTGATACCCACTTAGGCTGTTGTTATTATAATTTTTAATATTAATGTTTCTATTTTCCTTTTGCAATACAAGTTCAATCTGTAATGAAATTTGGCTCTGACTCAAAAATGATTCATAGATTCATAGATAGATTAGGTTGGAAAGGACCTACAAGATCATCTAGTCCAACCATCCTCCTGTCACCATCCCTACCCACTAAGCTACTAAACCAAATCCCTTAGCACCTCATCTAAACGCTTCTTGAACAGCGCTAGGGATGGTGCCTCAACCACCTCCCTAGGCAGGCCATTCCAGTGCCTGACCACTCTTTCAGAGAAAAAGTTTCTCCTCAAATCTAATCTAAATCTTCCTTGGCGCAACTTGTGGCCATTCCCTCTCGTCCTGTCACTAGTAATCTGGGAGAAGAGGCTGACCCCCTCCGCACCACAATCCCCCTTCAGGAAGTGGTAGAGTGCAATAAGGTCCCCTCTGAGCCTCCTTTTCTCCAGACTAAACAATCCCAGCTCCCTCCGCCGCTCCTCATAAGACCTGTGCTCCAGACCCCTCACCAGTTTTGTTGCCCTTCTCTGAACACGCTCCAGGGCCTCAATGTCCTTCTTGTAGTGAGGGGCCCAAAACTGAACACAGTACTCGAGGTGCGGCCGCACCAGAGCTGAGTACAGGGGGATGATCACCTCCCTGCTCCTGCTGGCTACACTATTTCTAATACAGGCCAGGATGCCGTTGGTCTTCTTGGCCACCTGGGCACACTGCCGGCTCATGTTAAGCTGAGCATCAACCAACACCCCCAGGTCCTTTTCCTCTGATGATTCCCAATGAAATGATGATTCTCAATGAAAATATTTAACACTGTAGATTATAAAAATCCCAAATCAAATTCATAGTTTGTGTGATTGTTAGCCTACTTAGAGTTGAAGAACTGAAATATTACTGGGTTACATGTGCCTGATTGAAATTTTTTAGAAATTGCATAAATACTGTAGTGTAGAGAATGAAAGAATGCATTTGGAGCTGTTTAGGTATCATAAAAAGATGACTTATTAGGTCTATGTATGGAAGACTTGTTTTGGATCAAGGTTTGAAGTAGCTTGGCAAGCTTCTTTGATCTATGTTGGGTTTCATACTGCAGTAGGAAACAGTGTGTGTAACTGTGGCAGTGCACCCACAGAGAAGCACCACTACAGTGTTGTGCCAGATAGATATGGAGCTTTGTCTTACTACCAGGCTATCAATGGGCATTTCCTTTCTTGCTCTTCCTATTAAAAATTGCTTGAAAAAGAATTTTTTGTAGAGTAGTTATTAATGATGTGCTGTCAAAAAGGGAAGATTTATCAAATGGGCTTCTCCAGGGATCTATCTTTGGCCTAGTATTATTATTCAAAAATTCTATTAACCTCATTGATGATGAAAATAAAGAATAAAGCTATAAAAATCACAGGTGTCACCATTATAGAATAAATTTAGAGCAACTAGCTTTGAAAGAGCTAGCCTGCAGCATAAAGTTATTTTGCAAGTTCGGGATTTTCTTAATTTGTACATAAAATAAATGTTCGGAAAAGAAAAAATATAACAATGAGAGAAAATGTATAATATTCTAATTCAAATAAGGAATTGCTGCAGCAAAGAGTGAACAAGTGATAAGACTTGTTCTTTTAAAGGTCACTTATGACAGAAAGGTCTTCCTAGTTTAGAAGAATGTAGACGAGCAGGAGTACATTACAGTCTTGTAGCATTTGGAAAGTTGTTTAAAAATATTGGTGACCATCTCTGTTGGAGATGTCACGAGAGTAGGGATATAGCTTAAAGAAGAAATATTCTATCTGTCAACAGTGGTTACTTGTGGAAATTTTAAAATTCTTGCTACTAAAAAAAAGATTAGAATAATGCAAAGAAAAATGTTGATTTTGTACAGTTAATCCTGACACCTTCTAAGAAGTACGAACAGAAGATTTTCTTAATAACCTCTTCAAACTTGTCTGATTAGTGTGTGCTTGTTAACAACTGGGTGTTCATGTTGCCTATAGCCACATATGTAACTAAAAATTATGTCCTTCTGTCGTTCCCCAACAGTCTCCAAACGTCCACAACTACCCAGATATGGAAGCTGTACCCTTGTTACTAAACAACATGAAGGCAGATCCCCCGGAGGATTCATTATCTACAGACCATTTTCAAACACAGACTGAACCAGTGGACTTATCAATAAACAAAGCCAGGTCGTCCCCTACTGCAGCTTCATCTTCACCAGTTTCCATGACAGCATCAGCCTCCTCCCCTTCTTCTACTTCTACTTCTTCTTCTTCTAGTCGACCAGCTTCATCACCCACAGTAATAACATCGGTATCCTCAGCAGCATCTGTACCATCAGTATTAAGTCCTGGTCCTCTTGTGGCCTCTGCATCCGGTGTCGGAGGCCAGCAATTTTTGCACATTATCCATCCAGTTCCACCTTCAAGCCCCATGAACTTGCAGTCCAATAAAATGAGTCACGTGCACCGTATACCCGTTGTGGTACAGTCGGTACCTGTTGTCTATACAGCTGTGAGATCACCTGGGAATATGAACAACACTATAGTAGTGCCACTGTTGGAGGATGGGAGAAGCCACGTCAAAGGTAAGGTAGAACTGGTTTTGTGCGTCTGTGGCATCTGTAAAATCATTCTTGTATGAAGAAAACAGAACAGTCTTATAAAGCTGTTAGCTTACAAGCTTGCTGGGTCATTTGCTGAAGTGACATAGAATTTCAACTACTCACACAGGACCTTTAGAAGTCTTATCCTCAGTGCTCTTTAAAATAAATTGCAAAAACATAGTTGAGGTCAGCAGTGATGTTAGGTGCTTAGACAACTCATGTCAAGTTTTTGTCCTGTGAGAAATAGATCTTTCCTATGAGCAGAAGAAATAGGACAACAGAATAATGACAATATATAGACTATCATAGAAGGACGTGAAAAACTCACTCTCAAAAAATGAGGCTGGGCAGTAGAGTCAGAGAGATTGCTTCCATCAAAGAAGAAGCACTTGTACTCTAGGAACGTGAGAAGGAAAGGCCGTTGGAATAAAGAGCAGTAGCACATGCAGGGAAGTAGGTTTTATTAGGCTCAAGGAGTGGCAGTGCCATATTTTGAATTAAGTTGCCTCTTCCAGATTAAACAGCAGGAGGGAAGGAAACCACACACAGTGTTGGGTATGAATTTTGCAGACACAGGATATAAGAGGCTCTTGGAGGTTTGAAAGGAGGAGGAAAGCACATGCCAGAAGGACAGATACAGTCTTAGAGAGGAGTCCAAAGAACACAAAGTGGAGCTGGAGAGCGAGAAAAAATGAGAAAGTAACAGTTACCAATGCAGCAAAAACTTGTTAGAGATGATGACATAATGGTTAGAGGAAGAAAAGAGAAAACAGATGTGTCCAGATGCTTTGAAAAGCACAGCCTTGTAAAGAAGACGTTAGTGACAGAAATGGGAACATGAGGTAGAGATTGAGGGATACTCATTTCAAGGTTCTTTGTGTATGGGTGTATAAAATATGGCTAATTCTCCCCTGAAATGAAGTATTGCTTGAAGTGGAAAGGGAGGATTCTGACAGATAACCTTACTTTAGGGCTTGTGAAATTATGGGTCATTTAATAAGACATAATGACTCTTGGGTACCTAATTGCATAATGAACAGATATCCTCAACTGGAAGGCCTCTCATGTCTATCTGTTAGTGTGTACACAACAGTGATGGGTCATTCTGATGTTTAATACTATTATGTTGTCTGTAAGCCTGTGCTTCTCCTCCCATTCCGTTAGTACTCAAGAACGAGGTGTGTCCCTGTTACAGGCTTAAACCATAGGAACCAAACTGAAAGCAGATCTGTGTTTCGTTTTAAGCCTCAAAATGACAGTTTAAGAAGTCTTAGTGCATTTCATACAATTACACAGTTTTAGGACCTTGTGGCATTTTGTCAAGAAGTGATAAATGAAAGCAGAATGTTTCACCATGTTGTCTGTAATAAAAAATTCAGTTTTAGTCTGTATTTTGGTTTTGGAGCTTTGAGCAGCACCTGATCTTAAGCTCATCCGGAATTTCTTCCATTTGTTTTCTTTTCTGAGGTGCTAGTTGGCTCTGGTAGCAGTCTCCTCCATCCGAAGGACCTCCTCTTGATCTTGTAAAACTGGAAATTCACTACCCTGGCTTCATCAACGAAATTCCACAATTTAATGCGCTGTAGGGATTTCAGCCCACGAGCTCCAGGCCTCCTGAGCTGCCCTGACAATCTCTCTTTTGTACTGTTATTGGCAGAGATCATTAACCAGCCCTGCAGCACCTATTAATGTACAGCTAAAGGAAAAGAAGGGATTAAGGTTTCTTTTTATTTTTTTTTTCTCATCAGTTTTACCCATTTTGCTTTCACTAATTATTTTGATATAAATATTCAGGTCAATTTGAATCAATGCAGTAGAAGAGTAATAGGCAGCTATATCTCTAGGCAGTCATCTTTTGTCATCTTTTGGTGGAGTGTATTTTTCTCTTTTTTAATGTAAAACAATATAGATATAACAGTGAGGTTACATAAAATAACTGAATAAACAAATTTCATATATGCACTAGACTAACTTCTCTTCAGTAGTTAGCTTCAAAGAAGAAGTAAATGGACACTGATGCTAACGAGACATCTTTGACAGTCTGAATTGTTTGCAGATCCTCTATACCAACTGAATCAACTTTATACCAATGTTCTTTTCATTGGAATAAAACTTAGTCACTTTCCTGAGCAGATATACTTTCAGTGATAAAACCATCCAAACTTAAGTGCAGCCTGGTTCAAAGCAGTGAAAAATGTGAGAAACAGGAAATACAGAGAAATACTTTCCATTGTTATTCCCTCCCAGATCACAATTTTATATTCTTTGTGCTGATTTGTCCTGTTCCTCCCACATTTCACGAGAACCTTTTCATTTTTAATTCTATTGCCAAAAATTTCTCAAACTTCCTTTATCAGCTTAATGCTGCCTCTAGGTATTTTACTCAGGTGGCATACTGCTTTCCCTCGTGCTTCATGGGATCCATGGAGTCCACCTTTCTCTTCAAGAAAACTGTCCTTCCAATAACTGCTTTGTAGAGTTCAATTAAAAGCTTTTTTTTCCCTTCATGCTCTGCTTGAATACTCTCTTTATTTCAGCGAAAGGAATCTCTTTTTTTATATCCTCTATCTTCCTCTCTTTTTGCTTCTTTTTTTTTTTCTACTTTACTGGTCCTTCCTTATTATTCTTTGAGCATTAGAGTTAGCAGCTCTGCTTCATCTCATCCTCCTTATCTGTTAATATTTCTGTCCCATACTGTCATCTTCTCTGCTGCCATGCTTTCTTACCCATGGCATCACTGATCCGTACACGCTCAGTCACACCTTCCTCCAGCAGTCTCAGATCTACTTTTCCGCCTCCAAGTGTGCTGCTCATTTTTGTTCTCTGCCTTGCCTCCTCTATCCTATTTTTCACTTGCAAGATTCCCTGTTAAATCAAACCTTTTCTGCAGCACTGAAAACTAGATCGATTTGCAAAGTAACAGCTCCCATGTACATGAAATGCTAGCAGCACATATTCATAAAACCACAGAAAGGCTCGTGTTGAAATCGAATTTAAAAATAATCTAGTATAATCTAGATTAGACTTTCTACTAGATCAAGTTCCTCAATGTCCCATTTAACCTGGCCTTGAACACTTCCAGGGATGGAGCATCTACAGCCTTTCTGGGTTACTCTTTCCAGTATTTAACCACCTTCAAAGTAAAGAGTTTCTTACTTATGTATCTAATCAAAGTCTACCCTCTTTTAGTTTAAAGCCATTACCTCTTGACCTGTCTCTGCTTGCTCTGGGAGAGAGACTGTCCTCATCTTTCCTGTAGCCCCCTTTTAAGTATTGCAAGTCCTCGGTGAGGTCTCCCCAGAGCCTCCAGGCTGAACAAACCAAGTTTCCTCAGTCTCTCTTCATACAAGAGGTACTCCAGCCCTCTGACCAGCTTCATGGACTCCTCTGGACCTGCTCTAACGGCTCTGTGTCTTTCTTGTCCTTGGCACAGTATTCCAGATGGGGCTTCATGAGGGCATAGTTGGGGGGAGGGGACAGTCACCTTCCTCACCCTGGTGGGCACTCTCCTTCTGATGCAGCCCAGGATACGGTTGGCCTTCTGGGCTGAAAGTGTTTGTTCATGCTGAGCTTTTCATCCACCAGTAGCCCGAAGGCCACCTCTGCAGGGCTACTCTCAATTCATTTGTCGCCCAGGATATACAGGTCTAGGATTGGTCTGACCCAGGTGCAGGACCTTTCACTTGGCCTTGTTGAACTTCGTGAGTTTCACATGGGCTCAGTTTTCAAGGTTGTCGAGGTCTCTCTGATTGGCATTGCATCCCTATAAAATGTCATCTGTCCCACCCAGCTTAGTGTCATCTGAAAGCTTACTGAGCACACACTCAATCCCACTGTCCATATCACCAGTGGAGATATTAAAAAGCAAGGGTCCCCTGAGGGACACCTGTTGTCACTTTGCCTGGACATTGAGGCATTGACTGCTGCTCTTTGGAAATGGACATCTAACCAATACCTTATCCACTGAACAGTCCATCCATCAAATCTATGTCTCTCCAGTGTAGAGGAAAGGACGTTGTGTGGGAACATATCAAAGTCCGGTTGGATATGTCATTTCTTCATTCCTTGTCCCTAATCACTTCCCTGTCTTCCATATGCCAGGAGGAGCTACAGGAACCCTGGCTATGCTACAAAAGCACCCTTCTGTCAGGTTGATTCTTGTTTCAGGATAAAAACGTCTCAGTTCGCCTGATTTAAACCCAAATTAGAATCTGTATTTGGGGAATTTATTAAAAATATATAGTCAGAAGGTAATCAGGGTCTATACACTCAGGATATGTGTTGGTACTGTAACAACAGACGTGTGAAGTCTCAATAAATACCTAGACATTTCTAACACCTTTATGTGATCCCAAAACACTCCAGCCACACACACATGCAGATAGACACATACTCCGCTACCATCTTTGAGACTTCCCCTCCTGACATTCCCACTGTTGCGGAGATTCCTGCATGCTACCCCTACACTGCCAGCTAACCCACAACCCAATCCTTAGGTCATTCTCTGTGCACAAAGTAAGTCAATATGTTAAGCTGTTAGGGCATGGGGAGGGGATGGAAGCCATGAAGGAGTTCCTGGGCACCATAAGACCCTCAGCCCCTATAATATGATGAAGGAATGAAGATTGCTTCCTTCAGTGGTCACCATTATTCTCTGTCATCAAAAATCTTGAAAAAGATTGAAAGATTTTTTTGGTGCATGATGACCACTAGACATTATTACATGTTGAAGTATTCCAGCATGTTAAAATCCCTCTTTCCTTGCCTTCCTTCTTTTTTTCCCTGTTCAGCAATGATGTGTGATGCTAAAATGTGTAATTAGAGGCACAGCAGGTAGCAGCACCTATGGATAAGGTTGCCTGAGAGTTCCCATTAAAGCCTTGTCTTCAGCTGCTTGAAGTTTGTCTATATGTTAACCATTTAGGCTAACATTTTTCATACCACATTCTTGCCTCAGGCTGTTCTTTTTTAAAGTAGTCTGCTCTTCCTGAAACTGAGAGCAGAGAGAAAAACGTACCATTTTCCATGTTGAAAACATTCAGAGCTCTGAAAAAAATACAAAAAATAATCAGAGTACCCTAAAGGGGTAATGCAAGGAAAAAAAGGAAAGGCAAGGAGAAACTTTACTGGGAAGCTGGAAAGGATGGGTAAAACATAGGATGAAACAGAACGGGGGAGAAAAGAGGAGGTGGTGAGACGGGTATGGATGTGTGAATATGTTCAAGAGGAGAAATGGGATAGGATAGGAGAGACAGAGGAAGGAAACAAAAGCATCAGAAGGGTAGCAAAGAGATTCAGTCAGAATTTGTAGAATGAGAGGGAACAATGAGAGGCTCAGATAAAGAGGAGCAAAATGGTGTGGTGGGGTAGCAACACATTTCCCTACAAATTCTGGCCCCATAATCCTGAGTCTTTCCACTGCTCTCATTTCAGATGATATCCATGAATACTACTGGCAAATCACATCCCTCTAGTGGCAGATTTTGTAAAAGATAATATCCCTAAAAATTGTTCTCCACAGTTCAGAAGAGTTACTCCGCTCACTAAAGGGCATTTCAGAAGCTCCCCCTGGTGATGGTGCACCAAGGACCTGCACAACTTTGGTGTTTCTGTTTTTTCAGATTCAGGTGTTTTTTCACTCTTAGGAGTTGTAAGATTTCCAGAAGATAGAACCAATTACAAAATCCAACATTCAAAACATTATAAACTTAAATCTTCCTCTTGTACTTCAACTTCTCAGGTACCATGATGGCATTGGCATGACCTGTTTTTATGTTATTACATTTGCGTGCAGACCTACAGGAATACCTGGATTGCATCTCTCCGCAGCTTACACATACCACATGCCTGATTTATAAGTAGGAAATGCAGTACCTGTTGCTACAGATTTTGCTGTGGCTTAAAACTGGATTATGTTGTCCCCTACCCATTTTTTAAAGTACAGTCTACTGTATTTATATAAATATGCACTCTGAATTTCCACCTACTGTAAAGTCTATTCTGCAAAATTGAATGCAATTTGGAGCACAAAGTTAGAAATTTAAGAACCTTTCCATGTGTTTAAAGATCAGATTATATGGTCTGCTTGTATAATTTTTGCTATGTAAGGACTCCAAATTAAAATTGGTAACATTGCCTTTTTTTGTTGTTTTGTGGGAAATGATTATTCTTTCTACATTTCAGTGGATTTTGGATTTGAGTTGCATCAGGGTGGACCTAGTTTAGCTGTAATTTTTTGTTGTTGAACGCAAAAATGTTTTGGGTCTGTACGTATTCCAGTCTGTCTACCTCCACCTTCCTACCCCCCAAAATGTTTGCAACTTGAATCTCTCCCTCTGTTCCCTGCAGTTTGTCTGGAAGAAATATTAGTTGTTCTTGGAAAGGAGAAGCAAGTTGGCAGAGGCTAGGCAGGGAGAGAAACAGGCTTCGCTTCAGGGTGGAGTCTGTGTCACTGGAGATGGTGTGTATATTTAAGAACGAGAGTAAATAGTAATTCTCACCAGAACGGAGAGTTAAAATACAGGTTGCAAGATATACTTTACTGTTTAAAATTGAGAAGGAAGCTTTAGACAAAGTAGCTTGAGTGACAGTCTAATACAGAAGGTCAGATCTATTGACTCACTGTCTTTGTGTATAGATGTTTGAACCACAGAAGCACACTCTTCTAATATTTATCAGCAATGGATTTAGATTCATGTGTTTCTTGTTAGCAGTAGGTTTGGGGAAGGGAGCAAGGTAGGTATGTATTCCAGCTTTGTTTGTGAAGCCAAGCATAGGGAAGATTAAGAAGGCCATTTCAACATGTCTTGAGTCCTTACACCTATTAGAAGCTGTTAATTTTTTGTCTTCAGTGCCAAGAGTGCCTCTAGTCCTTCAGTTTTGTGCTCTCACCGGCACTGAGCTTTGATCTAGCTGCTTTTATCCCACAAATTTGGATCCAGCTGAAACATGCATAAAACTTCTCATTTGTTTTATCCCTGCCTTGGGTTTTATTGTGACTTGGACCAACCTACTGGAAACTTTCTGGTGTCTAAAATATCTTTAGACTGTTGAAATGCGTTAGTTGTGATCTGCTACTATTTTTGTAGGGGCTTTGTGGTATTTTAGTTATTCTTAAAAATAATCTGTCTTTGTTTTCCCTGTTAAATTCTAGTGATAGAGTATTTGTGTATTTTATGCTGTGATTTAAATTTCAGTAGTTTCAGTCATTTGGTGTTTGTGTAGATAAGAATCTAAACATTCAAATAGCTTGGAATGAGAAAAGTCCTTTGTTTAAGAAAAAATGGTGTTGTATGTTTCTGTATGCAACCCAATGACAGACTTTCTTAAATATGTGCATGTATTCCATTCACGCAAACACTCTCACCTTTACTTTTCTACGTACAACCATTCTTTTACAGGTTTATGGCAAATTATGTGATTGGTGAAATGATTTTAAATATTGCCTTTGATGGGATCATAGCAATTAATATTCTATGGTAGATTAGTTACACTGTGTTCAGTGCCAATTCCTATTCTCCGTGAACCATAGCTATACTGGGTGCAGTTAACTGTTCTAGCCATATAGTCCCATAAAATCTCAATAAAATCTGAAAACTGTGGAGTATGGGTAATCTTGCTATAAATTGTAATAAAAATTACCCCTGTAGACTCTATATTCTGACCATTAAGTTCATGGATACTGCTGCTTTATACATAAAATTTTATGAAATAAATCGACCAGTTCTACAGTCCCTACCAGACACCAAGCTGTTTTGACTGAAAATCTGATAGGTGTGCTCAGAGCATTTCTCAGCGCATGAAGTGCTTATAATGAACTTTAAATAGGAAGAAAAATGCTCTATATGTGCTTCATATAGTACATACCAGATTATGAGGAGAAAATGGTAAATGCTGCCATTCCCACTGTGAGTACATTTGCTAGGTCTCTAGAGCCAGGATTTGGTTTCCTAAGGCACCTGTCTGAAAGACACTAACTAAACCTGAGTATAACACCTAATCTCAGAAGGCTTTGTTTCAAATCACATGTGCATCTACATCTGAAATTGTTGTTTCTACCACTCAAAAAAAAAAAAAAAAAATGCAGCCTCTGTGATGCTCTCCTTCAGAGTTTTTCTGTGGGAGGACTTGGCGTTGGGCTCCTGCTCTGTGGAAACCTGCCAGGAAGGTGGATTTTCAGAAATGGTTGGGACTTGCTGGCTGCAGAGTTTCACAGGCAGTTATTTCAGGTACTGAACTGTGCCACATGCCAAATGCAGAGTGCAAAGTTATATTTGAGACACTACAGTATTCATAACCCTTGGCAGATGACTGGTTTTAATGACTATTACTGTGCCCCCCTGTGAATTACTCATTCTCCACACTTGTCTGTTGGGGCCCTGTGACCAAAAATGGTTTTCTTCAGTGTTGCTGCTTGTGACCATCATTTTGGCATCAGTGATGGAAACAGGCAGAGAGAGGGATTGGTGTTCTTGCCATTGTCCCATCTTCAGGCACTTACTGAGATGCCCCAGAAAGTTTTGTTCTTTTCTCAGAATACTAAGGCTAGACTTGTTGAAGGTTCCTCGCCTCTTCCTAGCAAGGAGCGGACATGTGATTTTCTTACCTGTACTTTCTAATGCATCCTTCTGTGAGTTTGGTAGCAAATGTCACATTCTAAGAATCATAGAATCATAGAATGGTTTGGATTGAAAGGCACTTTTAAGAGCATCTAGTTCCAATAGGCAGGGACACCTCCCACTAGACCCGCTTGCTCAAAGCCCCATCCAGCCTGGCCTTGAATGCCTCCCCCCAGGGAGGGGGCATCCACAACCCTTGCTGGGCAGCTTGCCCCAGTGTCTCACCACCCTTACAGTACAGAATTTATTCCTGATATCTAGTCTATATCTACCCTCATATAGTTTAAAACCATTTCCTCTTGTCCTTTTGCTACCNCACTTTTAAGAGCATCTAGTTCCAATAGGCAGGGACACCTCCCACTAGACCCGCTTGCTCAAAGCCCCATCCAGCCTGGCCTTGAATGCCTCCCCCCAGGGAGGGGGCATCCACAACCCTTGCTGGGCAGCTTGCCCCAGTGTCTCACCACCCTTACAGTACAGAATTTATTCCTGATATCTAGTCTATATCTACCCTCATATAGTTTAAAACCATTTCCTCTTGTCCTTTTGCTACCTGCCCTTATAAAAATTCCCTCCCCAGCTTTCTTGTAGGCCCCCTTCAGGTACTGGAAGGCAGCTATAACATCTCCTCAGAGCCTGCTCTTCTCCAGTCTGAAGAGCTCTGGCTCTCTCAGCCTGCCCTTGTAGGGGAGGTGCTCCAGCCCTCTGATCATCTTTGTGGCCCTCCTCTGGACCTGCTCCAACAGCTTGATTTTCTTCTTGTGTTGGTGACCCCAGAACTGGACACAGTACTCCAGGTGGGGTCCCACAAGAGCAGAGTAGAGGGGCAGAATCACCTCCCTCGACCTGCTGGTCACACTGCTCTTGATGCAACCCAGGATACAGTTGTCCTTCTGGACTGCAAGCATAGATTGCGAGCTCATGTTGAGTCTTTCATCAACTGACACTCTCAAATCCTTCTCCTCAGAGCTGCTCTCAAGCTATTCTCCACCCAACCTGTATCTGTGCTTGGGATTGCCCCACCCCAAGTGCAGGACTTTGCACTTGACCTTGTTGAACTTTATGAGGTTGACCTTGGCCCACTTCTCCAGCCTGTCCAGGTCCCTCTAGATAGTATCCCTTTCCCCAAGTGTGTCAACTTCACCGCTTAGCTTTGTGTTGTAAGTATTCTTGCTGAGAGTGCACTCGATCCCAATGTCCATGTCTCCTGCAAAGATGTTAAATAAAACTGGTCCCAGCACCAATCCCTGAGGAACACCACTAGTCACCAGTCTCCACTGGGACATTGAGCCATTGACCACTGAGTACCCACTGACACTGTAACTCCATCATAAAATGCCACCAAGTTCATTAGTCATGACTAGACCTTGGTGAAGCCATGTTGGTTACCACCAACCACCTCATCTTTATTTTCTATGTGTCTTAGTAGGGCCTTGAGGAGGACCTGCTCCATGATCTTTCCAGTCACAGAGATGAGACTGACTGGCCTATAGTTCCCTGGATCTTCTTTTTTTCCCTCCTTGAAAATGGGGTTATGTTTCTCCTTTTCCATTCAGTGTGAACTTCACCAGACTGCTATGACCTTTCAGGTATGACGGATAGTGGCTTGGCAGCTTTGCCTGCCAGTTCCCTCAGAACTCATGGATGGATCTCATGGGGTCCCATGGACTTGTGCACCTTCAGGTCCTTTAGATGGTCTCAAACCTGATCTTCACTTACAGAAGGCAGATCTTCCTTTTCCAAGTTCTTACTTTTGCTTTCTGCAGCTTGGGTGGTGTATCTAGAGCCCTTGCCAGTGAAGACTCAGGCAAAGAAGTCATTAAGCAGCTGAACTTTCCCCCTATCCCTCACAAACAGGTCTTCAGTTTCCTTCTGGAGCGGGCTCACATCTTCTCTGGTCTTCCTTTTATCATTGATCTACCTGTGGAATTTCTTATTCTCCTTTAGTCCCTGGATTTAATACTATCTGGTTTTTGGCTTTCCTAACCTGATTCCTGGCTGCTCAGACAACTTCTTTGTAGTCCTCACAGGTAAACTGTTCCTGCTTCCACTCCCAGTAGACTTTCTTTTTGAGCTTAAGTATGTCCAGGGGCTCCTTGTTGCCATAGAGGCCTCCTGGCCTTGTTGTCTGCCTTCCTTTTTTTTCTTGGGATGCATAGCTTCATGGCTTTCTCCCATGTCACCCTGTCAAGCAGTTCCCAGGAGAGTTTGAAGTCTGCCCTCCTGAAATCCAGCAATGTTGCTGTGCACCCTCTTTGATGCCTAAAGAATCTTGAATTCCACCATTTTGTGGTCACTGAGCCAAGGCTGCCCATGGGCTTCATGTTACTCACCAGGCTCTCTTTGTTGGTGAGGACAAAGTCCAGCATAGCCCCTTTTCTCATAGGTTCCTGTATGATATGGAAGAGGAAGCTCTCATCAACACATTCCAGGAACCTCTTCAGTTTCTGATGCTTTGCTGTGTTGTCCCTCCAACAGATATCAGGGTGGTAGAAGTCTGCCAAGAGGACCATGTTTTGTGACTGTGAAGCTGCTCCTGTCTGTTTATAGAGTGCCTCATCCACTCTGTCTTCCTGATCAGGTGGCCTGTAGCAGACACTCACTACAATGTCTCTTTCCTCTGCCTTCCCTTTAAGCCTAACCCATAAGCTCTCTGTCAGCCTCATCTAACCCCAAGCGGTTCTCCAAGGACTCCAGCTGGTCATAGTTGTAGAGGGGAACACCCCCTCTCCTCCTTCCCTGCCTGTCTTTCCTAAAGAGTTATACCCTGTCTGTTCCCACATTCCACTTGTGAATCCTTCTTACCTCAGTTCTTCCCTCTCTGTGCCCATAGACACGCACATGTCTAAGTCTTACTAATGAAGTTCTTGTAAATATAAATTTTGGGACATTGAGTAGTGCATTTTTCATTTTTAATGGACATTAGTGCAGAGTGACTGTCACTTAAGACTAGTAACAATCTCTTAGCTACTGTATGCCATTGTGCACTGGAAGCAAATGGAGAGGAAAAGTTTCTAAGAAAATAGAAAACACAACTCTTGCAGGCATATCTGAGGTACGTCAGGACTGCTCATTTCTGCAGAATTTAATTTCTGCAGATCTTGTGGTGAGATGTCAGGTCACGTGGGAACCCCATGATGAGCAATCACTTTGATCAGAATGTTGGATACTAGGCGTTCTTCAGAGAAAGCACAGTGGGAAGTTTAATGTGAGAAGCAAAAGCAAGCCAGCTCTTAATTTGGAAATCCATTCACAAAGCAGAAGCAGATTTTTACTAATTTTAAGAGGGCAACTAAGCATGATCCAGTTTTTGTTTTGCTGCAGTGTATCACCAGGTCCACATGTACGTATGTTTACAAAGCTATTAGCACAGAAGTTGATTCAGAAAACTGAGGTATTAAAATAAAATGAGCCAGAGGCTTCCATGTTGCAGGATGCTGAAATTTTCTCTATTTTCACACCAGCAAGTATCATCTCATAATGAGTCATTTCAGTGTTAGTTAATACTGCATGACTTAGTGATGAGGCAGAACTCCTGGTGGTTTCTTAGTTTTCTCCTGCTCTTAAATACTTCATTCATTCTTAACCCAAGGGGCTCAGATTTGCTTTTAAATCAAAGATTGTGTGTAGATGTGAAATTATCTAGTGAATCTTAGCAAGCCTCTTGGTGGGATGAATCCTTTCATTCGCTGGAGATTTCATTTGAGGAAATTGAGTCGAGTTGTGGTCACTGAAATCTGCCAGCAGCTGCAGCAGTGTGTTTGTGTATGTTCTGTTTCACCCCTGAGAAAGGACAGTCAGAGCTCCTACTACAGGCATTCAGCCCCAGGATTTTTGATGGTGCATGGCCTTTGCAGCTATGTCAGTGCAGTTGGGCTGTGTGTCTCTAAATAATTTCTGGGATGAAATCAAGTGATGGGGTTGTTGTTCCATGTTAGCATGGAATAAAGCTGTTTATTCTCTCTTGAGGGAGCTCAGGTCTCCATTGTCCCCAAAAGCTGAGGTAGATGATGGGAAACAAAACACACACAAGTGTGCCTGGAGTGATTCAAATCAAAATTTCACCTGAAGCGTGCCTGTCAATTTGTGATGAGAGCACAACGTTTTCCTCAGAGGAAACAGAGATGCTGTTTACCTAGCAGCCTGGTAACCTGAGTATGATTACAAGAAGTGGTGTGCTGGGCTCTTGTCAGCCTGGAGAGACTGAAATTCAAAGTATTCTCTTCCCAGGAAGCGCCCCAGTGCAAACAGCAGAAGTTCAGAGTGGGGAAGGAGAAAAATCTGCTAATTATGTGTCCCTGTGGTTACATTATTGCCTTGGGAAGGTGAAGGCTGTGTCCTCTGCCATGAATCCGAGGGATTCATCCATCCTTGAGCTGGCAGACTTGTTTATTCTCAAAGATTCTGTGCCAGAAAGCACAAAATACATCAGCACTCGTTAGAAATTCATACAACTTTAAATCTGTCCCAGCATTGTAGGAGATTTGTCCCCAAAGCCAGGATCAAGTATTGTCTGGCCTCAAAAACCAACATAAATTTTACAGCCAGAAACAGTGTTTAGTTTGACAGAAGCAAATAGAAGCAAAGTTATATCTGATCCAGATCAGACTTTTTCCCACTGGCAGCTGACAGTTGGCAGGTACTGTATTAATGCTGGTAGAATGAGTTCTGTAGTATTTACAGGCAGGCATGCATAGTTTGTCAGATCTGTTTGCACATCTTACCCTAAAGAAAGTTCAGGATGAGTTCACTTGTACTGTCTAGGAGAAAACCGCTTTTTGGCACAACTTGACAAGGTGGGCATCAAGGAAAGGCTGCATATGTTTGTGTCAAAATTCTCTGTATTTAATAGAAAATATTATTGTTTCCTGAGTAACAGGGAGAGAAAGTGGTATGGTTGCTTGCAGCCTTCTACACTTAAAGACATTTCTTAAACAACTTTTCTGGCTTGCCAGTCTTGCCAGTGTGCTGTGCTAAAAGTTTGCTTCTGGAACTCCTGTTCAGTCTTTCAGTGACTCCTTTGCCTCATGAAACTCTTGCTTTTCAAGAGGAGTAGTAAGGGCAAGAAAACCAGCTCATTTTCAGAGCCTGAGCTTTATTAATTAAATACGTCTGCTTGTGCAAGGGAGGACTTGATTTAGTGATGCAGACAGATTTCTTTAGGGCCCATGGTACTAAGTTCAAGAAAAATCTTGGTCCTTGGAGGAAGGCAAAGTTAAAATGCACTGGCATGTCTTGTGGACTCACCTGCTTGCCAATTATTTTCCATTACTCACTTGTCCTCCACCTTTTTCATCTAATTTGTTAAAGTATCTCTTGCCTACATCTCTTCCTTCTTCCCAGTTTGATGTTCATTAGGCCAATAATTGCTCTTAATTCATCATTTATGAACTGCTGCTGGTGTTTAAAAACCTTGGTTCCAACCATTCAACAGTTGTTCTTAGATGTCCAAGGGAAAGTGAAGGCAGTCGGCATAAGTAGGAATTGTGGACTCTGTATGTATAAAAATCAGTGCTGTGATTCATGCACTATAGTGAGTGGTGAGGAGGAGAGATCTGTTAGGTTTTCAGCAAGTTGGTTTTTCACATGCCTCTTTTGTGAGAGGAGAATAGCTTTAAAGCTAGCTTCTCTTTACAGGAGCTGCAGCCATGCTGTAGAGGAAACAGAGCAGTTTACTCCACATGTCTGCAGCAAAGCTCAACCTCCTGGGTAGTCACCTTGGCTCACCAGCATCATGGCTGTCCATAAATATGAAGCAGGAGAAGGAAGGAAGTTGAGCCTATTTTGCTTTTTGTTCCACTGGTCCATCTTGGGAAGGGTCTTTGGGGTGAGGAACACCTGTAGGGCTTGCAACACTTACTCTTCCCCAGTGCTAGCAAAGTATGTAGTCGACATAAAAGGAATAGTAGAATCAAAGAATGGCTTAGGCTGGAAGGGACCTCAAGGACCATCAAGTTCCAACTTGCTGCTAGGTCAAGTATTAGATCAGATTGCCCAGTGCTCCATCCAAGCTGGACCTGAAAATCACTAGGGATGAGGCATCCACAACCTCAGGCTGAACAAGCCCAGTTTCTTCAGCCTGCTGTCATAGTAGAGGTGCTTCTGCCCTTGGATCATCTTTGTAGCCCTCCCCTGGAGCCTCTGCACAAGCTCCACATCTTTCCTGTGTTAAGGCCCCAGACTTGCATGCACTACTCGTGATGGGGCCTCAAGAGGGCAGAATAGAGGGAGACAGTTACCTCTCTCGCCCTCTTCTGGTGGAACACAGGATAGCATTGGCCTGCCAGGACAGGAAGAGCAAAGAATTAGAGGGTTGTGGAAAGACTGAGCAGGAGAAGAGGTCACAAATGGAAAGTAGGACAAATATTTATATTTATATGGCCGACATTCAAATATAAGGGAATAATCCCTGCATTGTTCTCTATAATTTCTTGTTCAACTTTAATTAGGTTCACTGTAAAAATATAACAGAAATGTCCTTGAATTTGCCAAATGATTTCCATTCCTAGCATTTCACTCTCACCATATTGATATGCCACAACACCTCATGATGTGCTCAGATGTTGGCTGCTGGTGAAGGAAATAGTGTCCATGGGGCTGTATTAGGTGCAGAAGTACAGTCCTACTGGCAGCTTCATGGGTGCATGAGGAGTATGTGGAGTACTGTGTACTTCACTGAGTACGTACAAACAGAAGATATTAATTTAGTATAATTGAATTTTTACCTTAGCACATTCCTCAGGTTATTTAGAAACAACAGCAAATGGCATAGAAATCTCAATAATATCTTAAGAGCTGGCAATCTATAGTAATAATGAAACAGTGTGTCTTATAAGGAACATAAGTGTGTTAGACAATTATCGTATACATTTATATCAGCTCTGTAGGTGCATTCATGGTGAAGTGTTCAAAATTGGTGTATAATAACTATACTGTGAACTAAATTGCAAAATAACTTCTGTGATTTTAAGTTAAGCCTAGATGTAAACATCAAGAAAGTTTCTGAGCTGGATCCTTAAAGCTTTTTCCACAGTGCAAGTTGGGTTAAACCCCAGTAAATGCAAAGTAACAAGCACGTTTTTTTACTTTAATTTTATTTCACAAGTGCATCACCTATAAAACATTTAAATACTGTGTGTATATAAATGTATACCTTCCTGCAATCAGATTCATTTCAAGAAAAACTAATGGAATCAGTAACAATCATCTTAAAGTTGCATTTACAGTGTAGCCTTGTTTCAGAAGAAATAACTTCAGAAGTATCACCTTCTTTCCAAATAGTTTTCTGGGGCTAAATCAGCTGATTAGAGCGTTCTGTCACTCTTAAATCCAATACTAAATTATCCTTGATGATCAGAAACACATTGGATATCATCATGAATAAGTTGCAATTTTCAGAAACATAGAACGGTGATTATTCTACCTAAAATAATTAAATATTTGAATAATTTCTAAGGTACTGTGTGTTTGTCTCAGTGCAGGTCATTTTTCATTGTCAACAGTCTTTGATTTGATATGCAAAAGGTGCTTTCTTTGGCATACATGCAGAAATAACAAGCAAACAGAATGCAGCCGGTAGTACCAAGGCACTTAAACTGTGCTAATAGAAGTAACCCTGTGCATCCACACAATTTGCTGTGCTTCAGGAAGGGATTGTTACATTGGCTTACTGAACATATTTTAATAATAATTTCTTTGTGAAGTTCTTTAACATAAATAGAAATGCAGCTGAAGGGTAGTTATAATCAGTCACTGTTCTTTCGCTCAGAAGTGGTTGGCCTCCAAGGTATAAATTAAAATTTAAGACCAACTTTCCCTAGAGTCATCACTCATTTAGGGAGTGCTTTCTTTTCAAGAGCCCAGCTATCCATCAGTGCTACTTTTATGGCCGCACAGCTCTTGGAGTAGTATATCTCTCCCATTCTTCAGTGTAACTCAGTCCCTTTTCTAGAGTCATGTGAACACAGCAACTGAAGAAATGTGGTGAAATGGAAAATTTAACTGTGACTTTCAAAGTTGTAGTGTAGCCATAGACCTACAGCTTATGAACTGTTTGCGATCTGTAAAGGAAACCTGTCCTGCAGGGCTCTGCTTATCCAGAGCTGAGGGAGAATAAAAGCTGTCTTTCTTGAAACACATGTAAGAGAGAGCCAGAAAGCATCCTCTCATAGTGTGTTATAGTAGAGTACAAACTAACAAACTGCAACATTAAGCTCATTAAATATGCTATCTTGCGTTCTTCTACTTCACCTGGACAAACAAAATATGTACATTTATAAGCAAGTATCTTGCCTACCCTCTCTCCCCTACTCCTCTCTTGAAGGATCAGGCATATCCCTCTGGTTTTGCTCTCTGCTCCACATGCTTTCAGTCTCTCAGATTAATAATTCTGCATGGTAATTCACAGGTGACAAGGAGTGTTTGTTTACATCCCCTCTGAAGTTTATCTCTGGATCCATCCCTTCATGCAACAACCCCAGTTCTCCTTGGCAGTATCCCAAGCCACACTCATGCCTCAAGGTTCCTCTCATTGCACCTCTTGGTTTCCTCTCTCAGCCTGCTGTTGTCCGTGCTTCCATTTGGAGGGCAGTAGCCAAAACTGAAGGGAGGACATATAGCCTGCCTTTTTGCTCTCCTTTCCTGTCTCAGTTTTCACAAAGGTACCTCTGGAGGGCTGACTCTTGGCTGTCTACCAGACTCCATCCTGCCACTCTTCCCTGCTTTAACAGAACTTGGAATCATAGAATCTCTTGAGTTGGAAGGGACCCTAAGAGGTCATCTAGTCCAGCTCCCCTGCAGTGAAAAGGGACACTGACAGCTAGATCGGGTTGCTCAGAGCCCCGTCCAGCCTGACCTTGAAAATGTAGTGTGAAAATAAGATAGAGGAACTCATGAATCAAGGTAAAGGCAGGGAGTTTGCTTACCAATTACTGTCATGAGCAAACCAGACTTGACTTGGGGAAGTCATGTCATTTATTTTCAATTAAATGGGTGAGCCCTCCCCTGCCCCAGGCTCAGCTCACTTGTTCATTCTCGGCTCCCTCTACCTCGTGAGCAGCACAGGAGAATGTGGAATGAGGCTTATGGTCAGAACACAGCACTTTGTCTGTGCTGCTTCTTCCTCCTCATGCCTTCCTCTGGCTCCAGCATGGCTCTTCCTTAGGCTGCAGACTTTTAAGCTAAGCCTGTGCAAGTGTGGACTCTCCATGGCTTGTAGTTTTTGTCATAAGAGCTTGCTCCAGCATAGGCTCTCCCTGGGCTTCACTGTTAGGAAACACTCACATCCTCCAGTACGGGATCCTCCACAGGATGCAGTGTGGATATCTGCTCCTCAGGGGTTTTCCCCACAGGCTGCAGGGAAATGCCTTCTCCACTGTGGTCTCCTCCATAGTCTGCAGGGGAATCTTCACTCATATCTGGAGCACCTCCTTCCCTTCTTGTCTGACTCTGATGTTCACAGGGCTGTTACTCACTATTTTCTTCACTGCCTGGGCAGTGGTTTTGCCCTCTCACAAACAGCCCTGCCCCGAGGCGCCGCCATCTTGGTTGCTGGGTTCAGCCATGCGCTGCAGTGGGGCCAGCATGGGGCAGCTCTGGCCATGCCTCACAAACATGACTCCTCGGTGCCTGCACCTTGACAGAAACCCACCACGTTACCATGTATTATGGATGCTGTAAGCTGTGGATGGACAAAATAGTCCTGCGGTGCTTGGATGTTCTTAAGACTCGAGAGCACGTGACCTTTCAGAAATATCTGACTTAAAGGAAGGAGCTCAGTTGCCCAGCATCAATCACCTGAAAGTTAGTTGTCTGTGCAAAGTTATTTGTAGATGCTTTGACACATGTTGTGTGGAAGGAAGGCACCTTCAGAGGTTGACATTGGCACTGAATCGAGTCAGAAACCAGGGTGCCTGACCTGTATTAGATGGCTAGCTGTGAGCTGACTGGAGTGACACAGATCTCCACCCAGTGTGTCTCAGAACAGTCAAAAGCACAGGATCACTCTCGAAATTTAGCTGTAAAATCTGCTCTCAAGTGTAATGTACAAAACACAAAGCAAATGTGATGCGTTCCCTTTACTTCCCGAAGACAACCAGAATAATTGAGGGTGAACTGAGTTTTTGACAAAAACTGTGTGTGTATATTCATTTGTGTTTGTTGACTCGTGTCCACAGAATGCGTTCCTGTAGCTTGTGTGCATTCAAACATTTACATGTCTTCAGAAACATTTGTGTTTATCTGTAGTACTGTGCTAGATTATTTTGCAAATTTGTTGTCTGATTTGTGCAGCTCTGAGCAAAATGTGCCATGCAGCCTAAGTGGATGGATGTGTTGTACACCCTAATGTTGTTCTGGGACAAGATTAATTTCAGCGTGCTCATATTAATCCATTGTATGTCTCTTTCCAGCACAAATGGACCCCCGAGGCCTATCTCCCAGGCAAATTAAAAGTGACAGTGATGATGACGACCTGCCAAATGTGACCTTAGATAGCGTTAATGAAACTGGATCTACAGCGCTCTCCATAGCCAGAGCAGTACAAGAGTAAGTATCACCTTCTCAGAGTGAGACAAGTATTGCCAAGGTGCACCCTGGCTGATGGAGGCACTTGTCATCAGCAGCTCTGCAGAGGTGTCCCTCAGCTGTGAGCTGGCCTACCTGTTAGCAGCTTTTCTCTTTAGCTTCATTCCCTTTAGGAAGAGATAGCTACCTCTCTCTGCTCTCTCTGATTCTCTTTTCCTTTCTTTCCTTCCTAATTATTAGATAAAGTTTCATATTAAAATTATTCTCTATTATTTGCTTTCAAAGCTTGTAGTGTATTTATATTTACTCCAAAGGGATATCAGATTAGTCTTCTCTGAAACAAAAAGGAGCTTTTTACTGATTGAAAGCAGCATCAGGAAGTTTCTTCTAGTTGCTGTCAAATAAAAATCGCCCACATTTCTCATGAAGAATAGAATAATTGAAAGGAAATTAGTGAGGGGCTTTGAACATTTTTTCCACTACTGCTATTTTTCTTTTACTTTCGGGATGGACAAAATATATTCTCAATTTAATTTCTTTATTGCTCGTTCAAAAAAAAAAAAAAAAAAAGAGAAAGTTTATCACAAGCATTAGTAATTCTGCGGACAGATAAGCTTGCTCAGTCACTGTAGCAGCTGGAAGGGAACCAACTGTGAGGTAAATAAGTATTAATATCCCCATTTTATAGGTGAGGAAAATGAGGCTATGTGTAAAGGTCACCCTGTAAGTCTGAAGCAGAGCTGGAAATAGCACTAGAGCCTCCAGGCGCTGAAGCCTGTGCTAGCCCTACAAAACATATTACTCCATCCAAGAGGTTCAAACCATGCGCATTCTGGACATTACTGAATAGGAAGTGATATAATAAAGGCCATGAAAAATAGTTGCTATATAATGAATTATAAATGCATTTTAAATGTATTAACTCAATATCTAAAAGTACCTATGTTCTCTTTTTTTTTCCTGGCTGTCAATAGCCAAAAATGCTGATCTTCCCAAAGCAGTAATCTATAAGCTGCTGTGTTTGAGGGAGAGCTATTTTTTTTTTTTTTGTACCGTTCAGGCAGTTGGGACATTAATTTTCTTCCTGAGGTATTCCTTACGTCGACCCATTCCCACTGTTACTCACCATTCCACTCAAAGGTGCAGGAAGATGTGGTGTTGTGGAGGAGAGGGCTGGCGGTAATGATTCTCTAGTGCAGACTTCAGCAGGAACTAGAAGCTTATAAGAGCATCCAGCCATGGTGTTTCTGTGAAGCAGTCCACCTGTCACAACTCAGGAGGACACATGCTAACTCATCTTTGGGTCAAACACTGAAATGGTGATCCTCAAATCCGTATTCCCTGCGAGCAGAGAGGGAGTGTGTTAAGGCCAAAGCAGGGTGCTGGCTCTCACTGCAATTAGCATGCTCCTGTTCTGACAGTGATAGAGGAAGGAGACAGTTCTTCACAAGTGCTGCTGCTGATTGACTGACAGGCCTTGCACATATTTTGAATTTGCTAGTTACAACACCCAACCCTGAAGTGCCAAGTATTTTTTTTTCTCAGCTTATAGCACACATAATAAGCCAGAAAAATAATACGACCCATCACGATTTTGATTTAAATAGTTTTGCCTGATTAAAGAAAAGAAAAGAAGGCATGGAGAGTTAGTGAATACTTCTAATATATGACTGTCAGGAAGATGCTATTTTATGTGCTTGCTGTTGCTGGAACATTTAGAGAATCGGTCAAACCATGAGAAGCTTTTTTAGAATAATGCATTCCACAATTTATGAAGGAAAATGTGTTGAATATTACTTGGCTTGCTCTGGAGCTTAAGAATTAAATTAAGAAATTTAATAATATAACATCAACTCATCCTTGTTACAGGTTTTATTTAAACAGTAATCTGTTAGTTTATTTCAAAAGCCCCATTAGGAAAATTTAATTTGACCATGATCTGCAATTTGTCTTATTTTTTTACTTCATTCTCAGTCACAGACAGTATACATGCAGCTGCTGAGCTGAAGAAAGAGATGTTAGTACATTATACTGACTCCATTCAACTCATTTCTTCCTCAGTCTATAATATATTGCCTTACAGGCAGGCTCCATTCTATAATTTTGTCATCTAGCATGTACCTTAATTTTAGATGTCTAGCAAAGCAATCCACTGAAATTAAAAGCCTGCATTCTATGTCCCATTATTGCAGAGAGAGAAGTGCCTTTGAAGCCTTCCAAAGGGAGATCCTCTGTGCTCAATTTAGTGCCTAAACTTAGCAGACAGGAATTTCCTCTGAAGACGTGGACAGGCACCTCCCATTCCCTGCGTAACCAGGCAGCATAGGTGCATGCAGAAAACAGATGCTTCAAGTAGATCTAAGCTAAGTGTTAAGATGAGGTAGGTTGATCTCAGAGTCTAGAAGACTTTTCTATAGCAAATGGTCTTTCTTAGCAGTATACAAGTGCTTTCTTGTGAATAGTTAGATGGTTAACAACAACAAATAACTTACTGGTGAGAGTATTCTCTTCATGGAGGATAATGGTTAGCAAATACAGCATGGCTGCCTCCAAAGGGATGACAGTATGCTGTTCCTCAGTACTGGATAGCTGTTGTCTTTGTTTAACAAAATGCCAGGCCTAGTTTGCATGTGCTAGTGGCAGGTGCCAAACAGCATTTGACCTTTCTCTGATTGGGTATCATACATTTTTTAAATTATCCTTCATAAGGATTATAAATACACGTCTATGTAATACATATTTGCCTGTTGGCCCTTGTCCTCCAATTGCCTAATTAGACATCTGCAACACAGATATCTGCATCCAGGCTCATTATCTGGCCTCCCAGCATATGGAGCAGATAGCAGGAGATGTGCCCAGCTGGTTATTCTTTTGACCAATGCTAGTTGTCTAATTTAGGGAGGGAGAGAACCATCTAATTTAGGGAGGCCATGCACACAGCTGTCTAGGGGTGTGCACATTGGCCCTGCAGGTCTCCAGTGCCAGGTGAGGGTAAGCCAATCCACGGCTGGACTTGAGGGTCAGTGTGCCACCGTGTGGGAGTTGGTGCTGCATGTTACCAGCATCTTCCCTTGGGTCTAAACCTGCTAATTTGGATGAGTAACACCAAGGATTAACCATGAGCTGGAAAAAGCTAGTCAGTATGTGAGGGGGAATTGTATTAATATAGCCATTTTTAAGCTTGTTGCCTTGAGAATTGCCCTTATGTGGGTAGGTCACAGGATAGTTTGTAACGCCTGTATGACAGCTTTGCTTTTCATGTCATCTAAAACTGAAGGCATCCTCCTGTGTTTCTGCTTTGTTTCAGATCCATTATAGTCTTACTAGGAAAAGAAATCTTACCAGAAAAATTCTGACAGTCAGATGCTAAAAGCCACATGTTTGGCATTAGTTCTTATTTACTTAAGCAGAATGTAATTTGGGTGCATATTTGTAAAATAACCAAGTATGACTATTTTTTCTCAGGGAAATCGCCTTCTTGCTGCTAGCTTTGTATTGGCAGAGCTTGCAGACTTCTCATTAGTTGGTTTGGAATGACTTTGTAGTCCTACTTCAGCTCAGCAAACCCAATCAATAATGTAAAGTTATAGATAAACAAAGTCATTATTTCAAGCAAAGCGCTTGGGTGAAATTTCTTTATGTGAGAGTGCTGCTTTATGGCAGTTCCTGTGCCTTACCATATCTTAGATTAAGAATAATTTATTAATCTTAGATAATTTACTCTGTCTGACAATAAATATTGCCTCAATATGTAGATTTCAGTGAGCTTTGCACTGTAAGCAGCATTTCATCCTTTTTCTAGTATGTTTTACAAACTCATTCTGACATGTAGCTCGCTAACAAAGAGCAGATTTGCTTCTCCATGCCTGACACCACTGGGTGCTTATTACACAGCAAGAATAGCATCATATATTCAGGGTCAAATCTCAGACACACTCCAGAAATCTTTATGAAGGCAAGGGAAGAGAAAGCATTAGTCAAGCCCTGGAAGACCAGTAAAACGTTTTAAGGTGCCCCTTTCGAGGCTGTTCCCTCAGCCTGGCAGCCCTCCCACCCCTGGGTAGCTGTGATGCAGTGGGTCTCAGGAGCCACCCCATGATACACAGCAATGCAAACATTGCACAGGGCTTTCATCTCCTTCTTATCCTGCATGCTTGCACTATATAACTCCAGTATTTTAAAACATAAGCTCCGTCCCCCAAAAAACACGTGCCATGTGATCGCTCCTACCTGCTGAGACTGAGGGCAGAAGTGGGAGAGGCAGAGGGCGAGTTTTAACATGAACTTTTGATAGGTGTATTGGTTAAAAAAAGAAAAAA
>VXAB01004440.1:0-20743 GCA_013399175.1 Odontophorus gujanensis
CCCTTCTCTGGACACAATCCAGGACCTTAATCTCTCCCTTGTATTGAGGGGCCTAAAACTGAACGTAGCACACAAGGTATCTCCTCACTGGGGCCAAGTACAGGGGCACAATCATCTCCCTGCTCCTGCTGGCAACACTTTCTTACACAAGCCACAGCTGATTGGTCCCCTAGTCTGTACTGGTAGATAGGGGTAATTCTTCCCCATATACCTTCCCCAAAGGTTTGGCACTTTCACAGGTTTAACTGAATGAGGTTCTTCTTGACTTATACAAGACTGCTCACAACCCACTGCTGGACAGCACAGAGACCAGAGATCCTAATCTCAGTTCTGTATTAACTGCAAATTTGCTGTAGGTGCAGGTTGTTCATGAATAAGTTCATAAAGATGTTAAATAGTATGGGCCCTTGGGGTACACCACTGCAGACTGGTTACTACTTAGATTTTGCACTGCTGAGCACAGCCCAGGGAGCCTGGTGGTTCAACTGGCCATCACAACACACTACTTTCCATTTAGCTCATTTGTCATTTGACAAGGAGACATGAGACACTGTTAAAAATCTGATTTTGTCATGAAAACAACATCCAGTGTCTTCCATTCATCCAGAAATCCAGTTATCTCATAAGAAGGCTATATGAGGTCAGTCAAAGCATTGCTTTCCTTCACAAATCCATGCTGACTACTTCTAATCACCTTGCTATGTTCTGGAAATTATTTCCAGGACTAATTTCTCACTAATGTCTCACTTGCTCAGGGGTTGAGGTGAGACTGACTGTGCTGTAGTTCTCAGGATCCTCCATCCTGCTTCTCTTCACAGAATCACAGAATTGTAGGGGTTGGAAGGGACCTCTAGAGATCATCTATTCCAACCCTCCTACCAAAGCAGGCTTCTTTTTTTTCCAGTTCTCATGAGCCACCCAGCTGCCACTATTTCCAAGATAATCAGCAGCAGCCTCCCAGCAACACAGGCCAGTCTTCTCGGCACTCCTAGGCACACCCCATCAGGGCATATCATTCTACTACCTTCAACTTTTTGTTTATATTTGCTACTGTTTTTTACTTGAGGTAACAAATGGAAAACTCATGAAAATTCAGCGCTGATCTTACTTTTAATATAAGAAGCTATTTCCTGTATATTTCTCCATGTTAACATGGACTACGTTCTTTTAACCTTACTACAATTTAGGTAATTAAATTTAACAATATACAGCACTCAATTTATTTTGAGTTAGCACGTGTATTGGTATGTCAACAACTATATTTTAAATATATTAAGTTCTGCCAGCACCTTCAGCCATCAGTACCACAAGCTAACCCTTCACATTCAGTTACCTGAACTTTCCTGGAAGAGGTATCTTCCACTAAGTTCAATTATTTTCTAGATACAGAAAGTCGTGACATAATAAGCATGGATATTTTTCGTTTGAGCTACAGTATTTTAATTGAAAGGCCTAAATCAATTTCATAGACATCTTAAATAAATGGCCACATGTTTTGAGAAAAGTCTTTATCAATAGAAGAATCATGTTATACTGGTATATACTGATATAGTACCAGTAGTGTAATCTTCAAATATTTCAGTAATAAAAAATGCATTTTTATCATAACTGTCCCCAAAGCACTTCCAAGCAGTTCAAAGTTGGATTCAAGAGGAAATAAAACTGGCTGAGAAAAAAAACATATTACATTAAAAAAAATCTTAGCTTTATGCCAAAAATCAAACTGCTTTATATCACACTAATAAATACTGCTTCACATTCAATTCACAAATTCAATATTAAAGGGAAAACAAAAACAAAAAAACAGGATTTTGTCCTGCAGTCACTTCACAAGTATGCAAAATAGGGAAAATATAAATCTCCTTGATCAAGTCATAACATAAAAAATGATGATCTCATTAAAAAGAAGCACACAAGAGGTTTCCCTCATGACACTTACCTTAAATCTTAAGATGAATGAATTTGCACCATATGGTTTTGTTCCCCAGTACTTTATTCTATGAGAGGTCAATTTTATTATGTCAGCAGTAGGCACTGTTTGTAAAACAGGTAATAATCCTAACCCTAAGTAACTACCAGCCGAAACAAATCAGGGAAATCTCTATTTTAGTTTTATCACTAATCAGGTTGGCTTAGTTTTTCATTTGCTTTTGGTTTTAAAAAGTCTTTTCATCAGTGTTTCAGATTTCTAAAATTCTGTGAAAGCTTCTACCTGACAAATTGGAACATCACAGGAGAACTTCCATGGCAATGCCTGTAGGTAGCTGCAGTAGCTTTTGCCTCTTCCATTAGAAGAGTTAATAAGGAGCTACACCTGTAGACACATAAATCAAAGAATCCTATCTATGCTTAGACAGTTAATTCTGTTTACCTACTTCAGAAGGAAAAATGCTATCCCTGAAACTCCAGTCTCCCTACTTTACTGGTAAATCTTTTCATCACTTTTCCACATGCTTCCCCTGGACACATGGCTGTTGACAAATGCACAGAGCACACCTTCCCTCCAGAGGATAAAAAGGGAAATAATAGCAAACCCAAGCATTTACTACACGTGCTTTTATAAAAATAAATAAGATGAGGGATTTTGAAAAATAAGTCAATTCTTTAAGACAGCAAATACTTGCAAAAAGTCTTTAAAATTCAAAAACTGAAAGACCAGCATGGGCTAACTAACATCTGTATAATGCCCATGTTTTGACAACCAACACCCTTTCTACCCTATTGATCAGTTCGTACTCTTGTCAGTTCTAAAGCCATGAATTCTCAGTCTGTCTGTGAGTTTGATAAGCAGTTTCAGTTCTACACTGCACATTTCATTTTTGGAGTCCAATAGATTCGCTCCCAACAATACCCTACAATGAAAATTAATAACATTAAATAGACTTTTTTGAAAAGCAGTAAGAAAACACCTGCATCTGGCTGCATTCACATCACGATAGATGCTTGATAAGCTAGTTGATAATTCTCACCAGGAAGTTTCCAGACATGACAATTGAAAAGCTTTCTCATCGTCCAACCTGCCTAAATGGAACACCACTGTATCCCATACTTACACATTAGGTCAGTCCTGATGTCACAAGAACTCTCCGTGGTTGACTCTGAAATGACATCACACATTACTATCTTTTGGACACCAATGGCCTGGGAGCAAGCAAGAATAGAAAGCAGTGGACTTTTCTAACTGTTCAAATGCATACAGAAGATCATATGCAGCTTTACTAGTGAGAAAGCATTCCCAAGCTTGTGGAATAGAAAGTCAAGGCTTGTGGGTTTTGAACCAGTAGGTACAAAAATATATACAGTAATTAGCTACTACTCCACATTTACCTAATAACATCTACTTTTTGCCAAGCAACTGTCAGGAGTCTTCAGCTTTTCATGAAGAAGTGGTGATTGTAGTACTCCAACCCATCCAAATCCTGTCACTACCAACAATGTAAAAGAAACACTCCAGTATTCCCTAACATTTCTTCTTGGATTTAGATTATGGAAGAACTGGATTCAGTATTATGGAAGAAACACTAGATGCATCTGATATGGTATAACAAGTTCTGGAAGCAGCACTAGAAGACCTACACTTAATGTGTTGCAGATTCAGGACCAACAAATTTGTTTTGCTTTCTTCGATCTGCAGAAAGAAAGCAAGCAATACAGTCTGAGGAATCTAATTAAAAAAAAAAAAAACCTTGACAGCAACAAAAAGCCTCTCAGCTTCAGATATCTACAAAACATAGGCTTCTAGTATGAGTTAAGTAATAAATCAACAATAAAAACATTTACTACCAGAAATAAAAAGTTTATATTGTTTTTACGAAGCCAGGGCTGTACCCTAAGCATGAATTAACATAGGAAAAATGAACACCTAATTTAGCTTTAGTATGGATCAATTCCACTGTAGAAAGTGTTAAAGTTGTAGTTTCATTACATTACTACATATCTGTAGTGAGATAAAGCTTGAGCCAGTGCTGGCCTCCTGTGTTTATGCTTAGAAATTAACATTTAAAGAAAAACTATAGAATCAAACATAGAACAAAATCACAGAATACTGAGTTGGAAGAGACACACATCAAAAGGTCCAACTCTTAGATCCATACAGCACCACCCAAAATTCAAGGTGTATTTCTGAGAGTGGCATCCAAATGCTTCTTCAACACCAGCATGCTCAGTGCCATGACCACTGCCCTGGGAAGCCAGTTCCAGGGTCCGACCACCCACTCACTGAAGGGTGGTCTCCCCACCCTGAACTGCAACTTCATCCAATTACTCTCAGTCCCAACAGCTTGCATTCAGTTAATCTTACTCAAAGACAGACCAAATCAAAAGGGAAGAAGTCATTTTAATTACAATCCATCCTGAGGAGGGAGACCAAGGTTTTTTTGTTTGTTTGTTTTGTAAAACACAGAGGATGCATTTTGTTTTAAACATGGTATCCTCCCTCATTTGACTTCAAGTCAAAAGCAGAAGTCCTGTACTTCCTTCCAAATCTCAACCACCCATTCCCATCTCTTCCATTTTCACTAGATGCTTGTAGTGGTACAGACACTTCAGTCCACAGACCAAACAAAAAATGACTTCTAGAGTTCAGAAACAGAAGTGGTTGGAAGGACTTGAAAGTTGTTTTCCATTGAATGAAGGTCCAGCTCACACCACTGTCATGTGAAAAACAGCAGCAGTTCACATGCAGAAGAAGAGCACAGTCATAGACAAGTAGGAAGAGGACAATAAAACTCTTAATGAAGAGGTACTGAGCTGCTGCAGAAGAGCATACCTTTAGCCCTAGCTAAGGCACTGTAAGATTAGTTATATGGGAATTCAGCTTGGTAGGTAAGCTCACAACCTGCACTTTTTGCAAAGCATCTTGTTTAATAGATGTTTCAAAGAAATCAAGTTCCTTTTTGCTATAAACTTTACACAGGAAATAGCAGCATGGCTGTAGCACTTTAGAAAGGATGGTATAAACAAAAGCTCTTGTAATGATCCATTACCATTTAAAGCTTCTCAGGTACTCAAAGCTCAGAATAAGAACAGATACACTTCATATTTTTTCCCTGAGAACTACACTGCATGTATAACACATTAGCAAATGAAAAATGAAACTTCTCTAGATGTCTCATCTAGTGCACTGAGACTAAAACAACCAGAAGTGTCATATTATTTATATGTTTTAGGAGCTGACAACAAGGATGTTACTAAACGGAATATTCATAAAGGCACTTCACCTACTATGTGCTGTGCACAGCTCCTTAGCCCCCTTTGTGTGATGAAGAAAGAGGCAAACTACAACTGCTAACTGCAGGGGAAGTACTTCTTCTCTGGAGGACTTAATGCAGTTCAGAGATGCCCCTAACCAGAATAAACATCACTAGCACCTAATTGAAATCTTTTTCAGGGCACAATCCAACTAAGATATCAAACACATTAGTAGGAACTTGCTGGAAGTCAAATGACTATAGCCATGCCATAGGCGGAAAGTCTCTTCATATTTCAGTCAATTTTTGTACACTAAAAATGTGAAATTTCAAGACATCTCCAAAGTCTTCAGTCTATCATTGTTCTACAGCTAAAAGAGTTAGGAATTTAGAATGTAAATAACATGAGAAACAAAAACAGAGTAAGCTACACAGCTCTCAAACAGCTAAGAGCATTGTCAGTTTGCATACAGGTTACCTGGAGTGAGGTGATCTGCAAAATAACCCTATGAGGACACAATTTGTGTATCAGATGACAGTTCTGCATAGTAAGCTTTATAGTAAGTTTTCCATTCACCTGTGTGTCCTTAGATGTCACCTGCTAGTGGACCCAAGATAAAGGCCAAATAGATGGTCTCCACTTCTGAAAAAAAAGTTTTGAAAAGTAATTGGGTAGAGCATTCAATGCCAGACAAAAATCACAGCATCCAAATCCTCATCAGCTACTTCTGGATAATCCCTGTCTAGCAAGAACACAGTTATCTCAATTAGAAGCTCAAAAATTGAAATTCATGCACTGCTTTAGAAGACAGAAGATATTTACCTGATAGAACAACTGCAGATGTTACAGCAAGATAGTTCAATACAGAAGGGAACATTCAAGCAAGAAATCACAAACTGAGAAGAAGCAACTAGCTCTTGAGAACAAAACCAAACACCAAATAACTGTTGAGAGCAAACAGCTTTAAATCAATAGATACAAAAATAATGGATTCAATTCAAACTAAACAGTTTACTAAAGCAATCAATAACGTTCAGTCTCTGAACACAGGGATGCTTGAGATGTTAATAAAGAACAGTCTTCACAGTGGCAGAAGTCCCAGCAAGCAGCAAGAATAGCATTAACGTATGAGTTTTAAAAAAAATCTCTTTCCTTCATTGAATAAGAGTTAACAGTACGAGACTCGCATAGGTAGGCCAATACTGGAGATGCTACACCTCATGCATGTATTATCTGAGGTTCAGCTGCATTGGTCTAACTGCTTTTTAAGGTAGCAGTAACATTTATCCAGACACTGGTGCTTCTGAGAACCAGAATGAATAGGGACAAAGAAATCAGACATGCCTAATTTATAAAAATAGTTTGGACATTACCATGCTTACAGCAACACAGGAAAAGCAGTGAAACGGAATTCTGCAGCAGAACTCTGTGTACTCTCCTCTTGTTTCTATGTTTCACATTTCCTCCTGTAGGTTGAAGCACTTCTTCCTCTCATCATGATGCATATGCTCTGCTTTATTTACAGAGCAGAGGCCATTGCAGACTAAACACCAACAACCTCAACAGCCTCAATTTGAGGAACACTGATGCCTTGATGCCCCCGTACTTGCAGAGTACTACATCATAGTGCAACTGCATTTGTTACTCTCACAAACCAGATGCAGTTCCATGTCTTTTTAGATTCATATTGAGACATTGTGTCAGGCTGTCCTACCTGAACCCAAAGCCACTGCCTATTCACATCTCTTTAAATGCTGCTTTAAACTAAGGAAAGAAGGTCTCCCAGCGCTTGCCATTACCATAAGCAAAGGAACAGTATTGCAGAGAACACTTCTCTGCATCATTACCCTAAACATGGTAGTGGTTAACTCCTCAAACACACCTATGGCAAACCCATCCGAGCTGCTGCTCAGTACAAAGATACCCCTGCCTGGGTAAAGAGCATGGTTCAAAAAGCAAGTCACATACACGCTCTCATTTCCAAGAATTGGACCACTGAAGAACATCAAAACAATCAGGATATGAGTCAGGATTGAAGTGGCCCCAACAATTCTAGACTGGAACATAAAGGTGAATTATTTCTAGGTTGGTAGGCCTGTGACTCCTCAAGCTATTGAGCTACTGATCAGTTCAGGATCAAGGGGTGAACTTGACCATGGACATCCTTTGCACAGGTCTTCCATAATTGCAGCACATTTCACATGTAAGCAAAACAGGAAAATAAAGCCTCCCTGGTAACGGAAGACCGAGGTACATACGGTGAGTGATACAGAAGGATGGAGAATTTCTACATGTACTTCAAGTGGACTTGATTTGAGCTGAAACTATCCAATTACTTGAATTGCTAAATGCCATCATTACCATGGTTGTTATACATCATATCAGTGACATTACAGTAATGCCACAATATAGTGGTACCAACAATAAATCTTGATGGAACCAGGATGGTGTAGCAATGATGAGACCAAAGCAAGTTTCAGCATTCCACAATCCAGCACCACACATCATCTCTTCTCTCTGGAAGGTCCATTATGATAAAGGGAGCCCAAAATCAAGGATTTTTAGGATGTCAGCAGACATTTTAAAGGGACAGTCCAGAGACTAAGGGAATTATATCTCTGCATGTATCAAAGGACAGGAAGAACGATTAACTGGCAAGTAGTGGAAATTTTTTGACCTAAGTATGATGGAGATGAATAAAGTGTCTTCCAAACCATACTGTGACTGGCTAGGCATCAGACAGTTAGTGATGAGCAACTACACTGGTGAATCACCTGCTTGTTTACTCTTTTTGCTGCTTTGGGGCTAGTTTTTTTCCCTATTCCTCGCACTCCCTCCCTGTTTATTTTTCCTCCTTTTATTTCCTATTTAATTGTCTCAGCCTAAAAGTTCTTTTATTTTTCTCACCCATTCCATCCCCCATCCCACTGCAGGGCTAGAAAACAAACAGTTCTGTAGTGCCTAGCCACTTATCAGTCTACACTATAACACTGGGGTAACACAATACAGTTAACAGAAATTGAAGGCAAATAAACATAAGCTGCTGTCACCAGATGCATATCAACACACTGGAAAGCAACAGAAACTCAAAAACTCATTTAAGGGGACCCAGGGCTTCTTAGTCCCTGTTATTTTGTTTTGCTTTGCTTGTTTTAAGTATGATTGCCAACATCTCCAGGCTGTCTTCTCCAAGCAACTGAGAAAGAGTTCTACTACACTTTCCAGTTTTTAAGCTTAACTGCTCAGACTTGAATTGTACTACTCTGGAGTAAGGTTTTTCAGAAGATAGCAAGGGCATCATATACATACTCATGACATAATATGACTTCTTTCTAGTTTTCCAGACTTAATGTCCCTTAGACAACTTACTCCAACTACAGCATAAGTTTCCATGAATTTACTCTTCTGATTACTTCGCAATTAAGTCCTTTTTATTCTGTATGTTTGATTATGTACTTTTGTACTACCAGAACAAATGCAGTTTCACGGAACACGTACAGTATTACATCTTAAAGTAGACAGAGCCTCATTAACTTCACTTCAATAAAAAGTTTCCTAAACTGTTTCCTTCTTGTTCCTTTGAGAAAATAGAGAAGCAATTTTCATTTACAACTTAGTTCCTGTTTCCAAAAATACCCATTCAATTTTTTTTCTTCTTAAATGGTGGAGATAAATGGCACCAAACTGTCAAATCACAGCTATTTTCTGTGCTACCTATACAAATAGGTCTGATTTCTGGCAAGCCATAAAACAATTATGGCTGAATTCCTTTAGCCCTTTGATATCCCAGCTTGACTGCAGAACTTCAAAGCCATCTCGGGAAAATGCTAAAACCTAACTTCAAAAAGACAGAGTGCAGATGAAACAGCAATTCCTGGACATTCTAACAGGAACACATCAAAATCTTAACATTGGGATAATCATATTTGAAAGGAAAGTTGTTCAAATTTTCCTCTGGCTCAGTAAGGAAATCCATACATCATGTCATTTTCCTGAGCCTTGCATCATACCCATCAGTTAAAAACTACTAGTTGCGTTTGAAGAGTAAAATTCTCTGCCTCATTAAAGTTCAATGTAGTAAGACCTGAACTGTAATACATCTGTTTGAGTATTTAAGTACCAGCCAGAGCTGATTATTCCTTTAATCCAAATAAGAAAACTATTCTAAGTTTGTTTCCTCATATCAGTACTCTAAGATGACTTAATTACAGGGAGCGGGCAACATACAGCAACAGTTTAAGTCAACACTGCTTCACTGAAAGCAGAGACTGAGACGACTGGTGAAAGCTGAGGGAAAACATACCGCATATGTTTTTGATTCCCTAATATTTATCGGCAAGTTTAGAAGCCCATTTTCAAGTTTTAGCATTCTTCTCACCTTCTCTGGTGTGAAAAGACAAGGAAAGGAATGGGGAATAATCATAAACATTAAAGGGAATAAGCAAAACTACCTAATTGTGCGGCAGAAGTGAAAGTATTATTTCCAATTACAATATTGCCAGTGTTAATTAGAAATGCACTGGAAGTCCACTATGACATGTACCTGAAGTTTTGCACAGGCTTCCACAGGAAGACTAAAAACTTTTTTTAACCTGTTATGAGAAGACCACACAAACAGCTAGGTCAGAATGCACCTCCACATTTGTCCTTTTTTTTTTTCTTTTCCCTCAGCAGTGAGTGAAATGATAGTAAAACAGCTGCTGCATAAAGTTAATAGCATCCTGTGAAAAGATTTAATTTTAGTTTTAATTCTTCCTTTTAGGAGCAAAGGAAAACCTGACAGTCACTAGCATGGGAAAGAGTTGTTTCAAAAGGTCATTGTGGAAATGAAAACAAAAGGAATAACCTGTAATCCATGTCTTTTCCTGATTTTCCCCTCCGTTCTTTCAAGGCTCTTTTGAAGAAACGGACTTCCCATGATTGTGCAGAGTTTTGCCGAATTTTTATAAGTCCACTATTTTCAACTTCGGCAAGAAAAAGAGTTGCTTTTGAACCATGGCTATGTGATTAAAAGCTTTTGTGGTTTGTACTTACTCTACGTCTAATTTGCAGTTAAGCTGGCGAGACACCACATTGCCTTTGTGAAAATACATTATTAGACAAGCAGCTCAGAGACTCAAGATTAATGGAAAGTACAACAGCCTGCACAAAATGTTTGAATGAAGATAACCCCGCCTGGAAAGCTGGAGGCAGAAGGTAAAGTAAGCCACAGCTTCAGTGCCCCAGTGCATGACAACCTTTATTTGCTTCACTGTTTTTCATGCAAAGATACAGATGCCAGTTTTCTTTTATTGAATAATATTATTTTCAAATAAGTAATGTGCCAGACATTTTCAGCAGAGTTTAGATTAAGTGACTGATGCCTGAAGGCAAACACACTGATCTAATCACTGCATTAAATTCCAAAACACTTACGGTTCAAGACAGAAAAAAAATAGGCTGTTAAGCTTCTAACACTACAATACAGATGAACACATTTATGAACTATATGGTAACTATATAGCCAAACCTGAACATTTACATATTGAATGCATAACTCAAAGGACATACAAAAAGCAGTGATCAAGACTTTCGATCAAGAAGTTACTGTTAACTAGACTTCAGGTCAGAACACAAAGGAAGAAACAAAACCCAAAATGTAAAATTTTCAGTAGTCTAGATACAAACTGACAACTTCCCAGATTTAAGTTATTCACAAAAGAGAAACCTTTTAAACATTTCATCTGAAGTCAACAGAAAATTTAGTGTGTATAAATATCGATCTACAAGTACTTTGGTTAGCACTTCAGTTTCTGTAAACTTGTAGTTCAGTCATTTAACATAGAAATATCCATGCAAGCCAGTACTAGTAGAGAAGTACAACTAAGCAGCTTTTGTTCCAGAATTTGCAAAATCTGCGGCCATTGTTGAACTTCACTTTTACAAGACCAAGAATTCAAGGAAGTAACCTAATGCAGTTCTGCTCCATAGAAACCAGATTGTTTTTATTTAGTTCCCAGGCAGTGGAAAGGTTAATGAAAACAAAATTATCACACAGTTTATTTGACAATCTCATTTTATGTCAGTAGTAATTTTTACTCTCATGTACTTTCAATGGAGACACTTTGTTTGTTTGGAAATAATTTTTTAGTTTAAAGTTTAAAAAGTTTAAAAATTAAACTTCCTATTCTGTACCCCAAAAATGCGCTCAACATTTAACAAAAAAGACTGAAGTAAATTCCAAAATATTTGATGACTACCATTTTAAGAACTGACTTTGAATAACACTTTCAGGTTTCCCAAAGCAGAGGCATTTAAACACAGTAGGTGTAAAAACTTGGACTGTTGGACAGCTACAGAATCCACTCAAAAATATGGTCAGTATTTGTCAAAAGTGTATGTATGTTTGTTCGTATTTGTGGTAGGTTTCTGAAATTCATCGCCCCATTAAAATTGTTTGGGCACTGCTTGTCTGAGCAACAAAACTGCAGTAACCAGATTCATGCAGGATCTCATTACAAGAAGTTTCCCGCAGAAGCATTAAGACCACAGGTCCAGCTTCCCTGGAGTTACTTCTCACCTTCTAGGGTGCCCTAAAATAAAACCTACTTCCCTTCTAGGGGCAAATGAGATCCGATGCTATCTGTATTGTGTTAATGATGGATAGATAGGGCAACTCTCACGTCCACCCACACAGTAGCAGAGTGGTGCTATGACAGCTCAGCAATGCCTGCAGAAGCAAACTGATCAGCTGTACTGTTGCCGGGCTACTTTATTTGATTTATATTCAGGGGTTGCTCTTAGTGTATTTACACGTCTGCCAAAGGTCCGCAAAGAACTTGCAGACAGTCACTTTGTAGTGATGCAAGTGAAAATACCTTGCAGCATTTGTTACAGTCAGCTACGGGTAGTTTCCTATATTAAAATAGCACACATCTATGGAAGCATTACGGGGAAGACTTGCTCTAAAGAATATTAGAAGCCTGATATTAGCCTCACCTGATAAGGAAGGATGCTAGCTCAGTAAATAGAAATGCTGTCTGTAGTGGTGCTGCCTTTTCATACTTAGAAACAGGAGACAGACAAGGCTAATCTCACAAGGCACAGAATGCATTTAGGGGCTCTGGTTGCCTTTTTATTAAGCAAGGAAGTGCACCAGTTATCACACCAAGACCAAACTTAAAAGAAAAAATTCTTTATAGACTGAGAAGCCAAAGTCTCTACAGTATCTTTATTCTTCAGACAATAAGGACACTCAATTGCATTATTCTATTGTTGCCTCTGCTAGCCCGTTTCAAACTAGTTACTGAGCAGACTACAAGTTGCAGGTAAAATCCTTTTTGCTGAGAAAACATCACAGCAATGTTTTGCAGAACTTAGATAATACCTGGCTCAATACAAATGTGCATATTTACAAACATTGTACTTCCTGTTCTGAACTATTTGCTAAGTTTAAGTGGGATCCTTCATAACACACAGATTCACAGAAACCACAAACTTTAAAAAGACACTCAATTGCTAAGAGTAACAACCAGGCAAAGAATTAGCACTTCGATTGTCAAAAGGTTTTAAAATTATACCAACACACGAATTGTATCACAAATGAGAACAGACTACTATAACTAAGGAAGGCAAAACTGTAACAGAAGCAGCATCAAAATATATCAAATGCTGTACATACTTGTTACTTTCCAGACTTTTACTGTTATCATTAGATTATGTATATTTCTTGACAACACTTATTTTTAAGATGACAGAAACGTCTCTGGTTTGAGTTTTTGTGCTGCTGTGTTGATACAAGAGAAGGAATAGTTACCAGTACTACCACAACTATGCTCCCATCCTCTGGTCAGTCACTCAACTAAGGCAATGGCTTGCATCAATACTTCCAGTGTTTAGTTTTCAGGCATGTGAAAGCCCTCCCACAAAATCCAGGTGTGAGCCCAGCACAAATTCGCCGGCTGGTAGCAGACATCCAGTTCTTCCTCATCTCCTCCAGCACCACACAATCAGTCTTGAGTGCAGTGAGCTCTCAGACAGGAACAAGCGAAACAACAACCCCAAGCTCTGAGACTACAGCAAATAAGCACACACTGTGCACATTTCCTGCACATTAGTAGTGTCTCAAATGCCTGTGTGGCCTTCTAATAATAAAAGATGTCAGATGAGTGTTGGCTGAAAACAGCTAGATGTTGGATTTCACTGAAAACAATGAAACTGCATATTGTTGTCTGCTTACTTCCCCAGGTTCACCCTTCAAAATACTGCAGTGATGGCTTAAAATTGCAAGAGCATGCTGTTCAATTTAAAAGTGCTTTTCAGTAAAACATGATGCCAGTGCTGTGACCGCTTTGGAACAGCACACTGTAAATGGCTTTTATCAAGTACTTCAGTAACACAGTCACCTGGAGCTTACATTATGTAAGACTGAATGTGCAAAGACTATTAAGTTTTGGTCCAATACCAAATATCAAGATTTACCTGTTAAAGAGCATAACACTTACTAAGCAAAATCCACCAATAAGACTTTGCCCTCTTCCGGCAGGAAAGGTCCTCTGAGTTATCACAAACACTTTCAGATCTGCCCCACTTTCCACACGTGGTGGAAAGCTCCAAAGTTCCCAGCCTCCAGTTAATGACATTAAAGTGGTTCTGTCTCAACTGAATCTCAAAATTATTCCTTTCTGGATTAGCAATTGAAAGGTAAAATAATGCTTCCCTCTAAATATACATATAAAGTCCTCAATTTCACTCACAAGTCTACCAACACGGAACACCTCAGCTAGAAACCCTTGTTTAAAGTTACACACTATGTTCATATTACTTCTGTTCAGAACAGGTAAAATAATTAGCACCTCACTGAGTTAGGTGGAGTTTTTTCTCCACGTATAAACTGTAGAAAAACACCCACAAATTTTAAATTTAGTCTTACTACAAACTGCTCAGCATCTTAACAGTCAGCAAAATTTAATCCACCCCATATTCCTTGCTCAGTTTTGATTTTTCTTTTCAATGAGCAATAATGTAGTTTTCACTATAACGACACCCATCATAACCACCTGGAAAAAGAAATACATATCTTAATACTTACCCTCATGAAGGTTCCGTGTGAAAAACCCATACACTCTACCCTACTCTGAAGACATGCTGTTGTTTATGTGGAACTATGGACAGAATGCTGAGGGTGATATGTATCAATTGCCTGTTTACAACCTCTGAAACTGTCTGTGCCTGAAAGAAGCCACACTGCCTGTCAGCGAGGAGTGGCAGCAGTGCCACAGCAGGCCTGGTCCAGCACCAGCAGTGAAGGCACAGACCACAGGAGACTCTTCTGCACCAGTACTCTGCACAGGGGTAGCAGCACTAATTGGTTGATGAAATAAAGTTCCCAACGATTGAGCCTGCTAGCAAAAGACTTATCTGATAACATGGCTTAAAAAAAAAAAAAAGCAACAACACATCCAAAAAAAAAGCACATCAGAAGGAAGCAAAAGTTTTGTTTAAAAAAAAAAGTTTAAAACCAGCAACGTTATGTTTTTTGAAATATTTTGTGAATTGCAGTAATAATATTTCATCTGTATCTTCAAATAGCAGGCAGGATAAGGCACTTAGAATTAATTTCCCACACAGATTTGAGTACAAATATTTCAAATACCACTCTTCCTCCCTTTCACATATTAGAAACAACAATGAAAAGCCATGAGAAATATAAAAACAAACAAACAATATTTTCCATGAGAAGCCAAGTACTTCCTCATCCTGCTGTAAAACATAATTTTCATACAAATACACACAAGCCCTAGAATTTGACTGTTACTAACAATACTCACATGCCTGTTAATCATTGCTGAGAAGTAAAGAAGTAGAACAATCCCTTACAAACTAAACTTAGCTGTTATAAACATACAGGTGTCCAGTATGAGAATTTAACAAAGACTGGATTATGCAGCCTATAGACTGGATTATGCCCTTACAAATCAATCTTCACTTTCCTTAACTATTCAGAGCATTACCAGCTATGAAAGTTCTCAGTATTTTCCAAATTCCAACACAACGAAGAACAGAATAACTCCTTAGCATTTCATTCCAAAACCTAAATCAAAAATAAAACCTCAAGCCCCTCATCACAGTGTATATCATCGTTAAAAAGAACAGCCCCCATACCCTTAACAGTACCATGAGAAGTAACTGACCAAATAAAACATCTTATAAAGCACTAGCAAAAATTAGAAAAAGATCTTAATGGATAACCATATCCAAAGCTCATTTTATCTAACCTGCAATAAAAAATATATAGATAGATATTAAAAATAAGCAAGTAAAACTTTGCCTTGCTGTAATTTTTCCAAGGATTTTCTCAAGGCTATAAACTGCTCAGCCATAGACAGACTAACAACAACAAACAGCAAATCCAGCTGTTTTCATTTTCTGGAGTAAATGCTAATAAGTTTAGCTCTCTACTGATTTAATGTTGAGATCTTCCCCTTCCTCTTATGAAGATGTAGCAGATCTAAACTTACAAAGAACAACATCATGCTCCACACTCCTTTACAATTGAGTATTTCTCTACAGCAATCCAATTCATTAAGCATGACTGTTTAGAAACTACATTTTGTTTCCTACCTTTTAACATTTCTAGGTCTTAGTTACAGAGTATCAACATTCTACCTTTTGAAGAGATCTAACCACGACTTCCCGAACTAAAAATGGTGTATTAGGCATGAAACACTATTTAAAATTAAGTTGACATGAGACAAGTTCTGTAGGCCTTCACTAGTAACCTAGTTTCATTTCTTAAGGGCTATGAAATCAAAGAGCAAACAGATACAGGTCAGCATGCCCCCCTGCTAAACGTGCTCTATCGAAATAATTAAAACAAACAAACAAAAAAATGTAGCATAAACTAGATACCCTGAGCACAAAAGTGAAAATAAAAACCACAAAACTCTCAATTCAACTACTGTTAAAAGTGTGCAAATAAGGGTTACGGAAGTGTAATTTAGTGATGCTTGAGGACATGACAGTCTTGTTATTCACAAGTACTGTTACACTGAGATACTATACAGACTGCCTTCACTGAGCAGCAGGTGTGAGGACAGACCATCACACTTCAGTTCTGCATTTAAACATCAGTTCAACTGAATGCAATGCAAGTTATCCCAGATAGCAAATCATCACTTCTAAAAAAGAGGGCCAAATATATGCAGGAGATTTTAAAGAAGAAGGAAAGGGGCCACACATCTATTTACTTTGAAAAATGTACAACTGATTTCTATCTAGGAATCAAGTCTATTACACTGTATACTTCCAAAGAAAGCATCAACATTGAACTTCATGTTTAGAGTCATATCAGAGAAGTAAAATTATTTCTTAGGACAAGGTTTTCCTACACATGTGTGTTATTATCAAAGCCGCCAGAACTCAGTGATAGCACTCATGTAATGATGAAACTTGACTGCTCCAGTATGTTCAACAGCTTCTCATTCTCTTTGAGAAAGAACACTGCAACGCCCTTGTGATTTATATGGGACTGGATTAAAAACTACACTTGAAAGCACCAATATACTCTCAACACTCTTCAGCCTCTTATTAAAGCAGTAACTACATTAAATCTCAAGAGTTTCCTGTTAAACAAACAAAACTGTCCACTAGACATCAGAAGTTCCGTCTGGCTGCAGCTGAAATCCACTGATAAGCAAATCTGCAGCCAACACTTTTGAAATTAAAAAAGCAATGCCTGCCATGATGCAGTATCAGAGCTGGTACAGTATCAAAACTACACCTGTAAAACGGAAAGAGAAATTCTCATATATCCATCACAACTGGCAGGCTAGGCTTAAGTAAAATATAGAAAGAAAAAAAAATCCTGGCAAAAAATAAAAAAAAATAAAAAAATAAAGCTACAATTAACTTCAGTTCTTAGGTTATTTAGGCACATTCCTACTAAAAAAGCCATCAGAAAACACTGCCAGTTCCTGCAACTTGGCCATCTATCCACAGTAGGTGATACCAAGAAAAAATTCAACATGATGGATCCATAACTTTCATGAAGGGAGATGATTCACAATAACTCCTTTGTCGAACTGTAGGAACAAAATGTGAAAAATCTATGAAAAGGGAAAGTTGTTTCTACTGGAAAGCAATCACTGACACTTTTTAAAGTTGCTATTATGAATTATTATGACTCGCTAGTCTCACGCTACACTAAGACAACCCTAACAAAAAAAAAGTCAATAACAAATGTAGACTTCCTAAGGATATTATGGCAGAATAATAAGCAGTTCCATTTCCATCGCTCAACTCAAGGTGGTTTTGTGGAGCAATATAATGCAGTAACCACTGTTCCTCCCAAGACCATAAAGCAAAGCAACATCTTCCACCTTCTAAGCTACAACTTTCTGGTGTCCAAACCTGCATTTTCATTATCAGCACAGAAGTATTAGTATTTGCTTGCCTCTTTTTAAAATAGATTTTGTTGGTCAAAATACACCACTAATTAAAGGAAACTAAATTTCTGAGACCATACCATCCCTTACTCAAGTGAAGTGCTACAAGATTAATCCAAGTCAAACTGTTGTTGTGGAGCACCAACATACACCAGATAAAATGAGGAATAAAGTATTTCTGCTTAGCCTCTGAGGAAAAGAGATATTATCATAGAAGAGCAACAGCTCCTCTCTCTGAGGTAGTTTACTAGCTGCACCAAAACTAACCATAATCCAGTGACAAATGTTGCCCCACAGATGTGTTTTAGTCTTGGGTCAAAGCACAGGGAACCAGGAAACCAAGAAGAATGTCTGTGTGCTCCTCTGCGCAAGGACAAACTGAAGCACTTGGTCACCATAAGGCAAGGAACAGAAAACAATGAAACCACTGCCAAGCTCAAGTTTTTAAGGTGAGACACGATGATGAATGCAACTCCTTCATTAGGTCACTTTAGTTTATACATACACTGCTCCCTGTCAACCACCACCACTTTCCCATCTTCCCTGCACACACACACCAGCCTTCTCTATGCTCCAGAGGCTAAACTCCATTCCTAGCTGTACTCCCACCTTAAAACTGATGCAATTTCAGTATACTGGACCTTGCTTGCCTCCAGCAACCACTAGAAGAACAAATACATGGGCACACCTTTGTTTGCAAACTCACAGCCAGCCTCCAGCATATCCAAAATCCTGGTGCAAGGAGAATAGAGAAACAAAAACAGAGCTGAAGCCAAACTGACATTCAAATAATCATTCTCATAAACACACAAAGCAAGTGCACTGAAAAGCTGCTTCAGAAAATAATTCGTCTCTCCTCCCTTGACGTTCAGAATGACTGCCAAAAATAAAAACTGAGCTGGCAGCAGAAACACATTACAAGCTAATAAAACTTGTGATTGCCTATTCATTTATTATTCTTGAATTGATCCAAGGGTTTAACAAATAGAATTAATGAATTAGAACTTTTCCTAACAAGAAAGAGTTAGGAACACATGTTAGAGTGGCCATTCACAGCAATAATCCAGAGAAACACAGGTCACTCATCAAGCAGTACAGCATTATGGATGGTCAGTATTCTGACACTTAGCTTTGAGTCACATTGTACACCCACTTCTCCTCATTCAGCTCACGGTTCAGGATTCATTTGAGAATATACTACTTATCTGCAAATGGTAGGCTAGCAGATAGAAAAGCATCAAAGAGTATAATGACTTCCAAGACAGTGATGGAGAAAAAGCAGCTTGACTTGCACTATCAGCAAACACATTACTCCTATAGAACATGCAACACTTTCAGCTACAGTGCGGAAGTCCACCTGAGGTCAAATCAAACTAGAAGCCCTGACTTATAGAGCAAGAAAACCTAGAATATTTTAGGCAAAGATCTTAACTGTATTCGTAAGTTAGAAAAACACAGCGTTCCCATTCACAGGGCACACATCAGCACCAGTCTCCTGAACACAAGAAAGCATGCAAGGTGATTCAAACACAGAAGCAGCATGCTCCTCATTTCCACCGTGATTTCAAGGACCTGAAATTTCTGGCATTTCCCCCAACACACAAGCTCTCCTGCAGCTTCAGGAGGATAAGCAAAGCCTAGAAGCGAGCATGGTGTTCACCATCTGGTCTTGTTGCAACTGTTCTCACCAAAGACAGCATATCCTATGATCTGAGTCATGTGCAATCACAATATGACAAGTCCCTTTCCGAGCTATATAAGCTGGCATCTTTCCCAGCAGTTGCCACATCATGAAAAAGATGCACATAAATAAAACTCCAAACACTTTTAAACAATAGCTTAAATGACTGCATAGCTAAACTCAGCAGCTGGAGGCACAAAGCATTCACAGAAGCAAATCATGCCATCTTTCACTTGTGTGAGTTCTCAAACATATTCCTATTAGCTAGATCCACATCACCCCTAAGCCCTGGCTGCAAAGTCATGTCTCCTGAGGCCAGACAAGAAAAAAAAACAAACAACAACACAGAACAGGTAATAAAAGCAGAGAATGTCATAATCATCAGCTAGGCAGTCACTGGGTTACGAAGTATTAAACCTGCATTCTATCAGTGCTTCCAATATACCATCCCATCCACTGTGCACAATGCTACCTTGGTTATTTAGGCTACTCATACCTATTTTCAGTTTTTCTTCCAGACTGTTTGGGTCAATCTAAAGCCATGTTTTTCTGTACGAGAAACAGAAGGGAACAGGAAAGGAAGAAAGACCTTACTGTGCAATCTGGGCAATTTATTTCACCAGAAACGTGGCAGCACTGAATATATTCCACTAAAAACTACTTGTGCAATACCTTTCTGTTTTCACATTGATTCAATAAATGTACTCAGCTTTACAATAACAGAATATAAATTACAGCATATATACTACAAGAGAATCTCAACCTCGAAGTGTTGCATTTCTCACAGCTCGTTTGTTTAAAGGGAACAAAACATCCTTGAGGAATAAAAATAATAAATACAAGAAAAACTAAAGAGGTGCCACACTGAACTGTGAAACGTTAAATGGAAATACGCACTTTTACCTTGCCTCCAAAATCTTTCCCGTTTCAACACGGAGACACGTCCCGTCCTTCCCGAATGCCCGATTCTCCCCCAGGTATCTCCAGGCAGAACGGACACGTTACGATGTCATTCTAATATGCGGCAGGAGCTGGAGGCGCCAATAAAGTCTACCGATCCGACGAAAGATGACTACAAACCATCGCGCCTACGCGAGTGCATAAACCTACCCACAAACAAAGCACCTTCTTTTGTTCGCACCGTTACCTCCGCTAACAGCCACAGCGCTCAGGACACGACCGGATCGGATCCACAGACAAAAGGCCGCCGCACCTCCCGCACGGGCCCGGACGCCGCACGCGCTCACCGCTCCGCAACTTCGCATCAAGGCCGGGCGCGGCGGGGCCGGGCGACGAACCGGGACGGCACAGCCGCGAACCCGCCCTGCCCCGGCGTAAGGGAGTCCGGAGCCGCCCCGGCCCGGAGGCGCTCGTCCCGCGCTGCCGCAGGTGCGGGCTCGGGGAGCGCGGCCGGCTCCCCCGGCACCGCGCAGGGCGACGGGCGGCC
>VXAB01004455.1:3066-15885 GCA_013399175.1 Odontophorus gujanensis
GGGAACGGGCGGCACCGAGCGAGGACGGGGTGTCCCGGCGGGGGCTGCGGGGGGGATCTGCTCCTGCCGAAGTTGCCCGCTCCGCCTCTGCTCCAGAAGTTGCTGCGCCCCGAGCGCGGCCGTCCGTCGCGTCGCTCCTTTCCGCCGCAGAAAAGCGATGCGGGGCGCCGGGGTGCGGGGTTACGGCCGCGGGAGGACTCGAGGGCCCCCGGAGCGCTGCTGCGAAATTCCCCGAGTGCGGCATCGCCCCGCAGGGATCGCCCGCTTCAGATCGCCATCGGCTGCGGGCGCTGACGGAGGGAAACCCGTCCGCCGCTCCTTCCCGCGGGCAGCGGCACAGCCACGGCCGCGCTGCCGCCTCTGCCGCGCGGTGACGGCCGCTTCCCCACGGCCTCGGCCGTCAGAGCGGCGGCGGTGCGCAGGAATTGCTGGAGAGCACAGTAATTTATCATCGACGTTCCTCCTATCGATTTTATCTTTGAATAGATTCGGTCAGATAACGGATGGCAAGCACAACGCTGAGTGGAATTCTGCTCTGCTCAGATCAAGGGAGGCTCCCGCTGACTTTCCCAAGGCCGGGATTTCACCTCTAGTTTCTATTCCCGGAGCCGTCACTGCCTCTGTGACCTTCCCAAGGCTCTCAGCTTCCCTTTGCCATGCATCCCTTACATTTAAAGACGTATTTGCTCCATGACATTGTTGCAAAGTGCAGTGTGCACTTCGAGATCACAAACAAGAAGTGGTTATGTATTTCTGATACGCGTTGGTGTGCGTTGCTGCGTGTTTTCGTGTGTCGGTGAGGGAACTGCAGCAGGATGGGTTACCGACCTGCTCTGCAAACCTTTTTGTGCCCTTACTCCCCAGGTAATCGGCCACATGATGACGTGAGTAGGGGCTGGATGCTGGGATGACAGTTTCTGTGCTGGGATGCGCAGATGTGCAGTATGGACACATCTGCCTTTGAAATGCGCCGTCAGGAACCAAGGCTGTTTCCTTAGGTCAAAGTTCTGGGATTCCAGTTAACATTAACAGACTTCTGTGGAGTTTTGTGTCAGAAGCGAACCCGCAGACAGAGCTCTCTCTGCGATGGAAATCAGCCTGAGCAGACCTGCAACTAAATCAGTCACTAAATCGGTGACTGCAGGAAGTTGCTTCATCCCTTTGGTTATGAAAGTTCATGGGAGCCAGAGTGCAAGCACGACCCAGAAACCTCCCGTAACTCACCGGGTGCTCAGGTTATTAAGTCATTTTTAACACACAATGTCTGGGCCCAGCTGCCCTGCAAATGCTCTTTGTGGCCCCAAGGAGGAGTCTGTGATGGAATGAAGTCCCTTGGATGTCCAGCGTTGTTTGGATGCCAAAGTGCACCACATCTTGCGTGGCACCCAGCACCCTGAGGTGTCACCCACAAATCCCAGGAGCTCCGGACTGTGGGGGGCCCTTTGTGCATGGGGGTGCTGTCTGAAGAGCACCATCAGCCCTAACCCCGTGGGGCTGAGGCATGGCAGATAGGCACAGCCTTTGCTGCTGAGAAGTGCCCTCCCAGCACAATCTTATGCGCAGATCGAGTGGCAAATTGGTTTGGGGGCAGTTGTAGGCACGAACAGAGCTGATGCCTGCAGCAGAGCCCAGCAGCAGTGCAGGCAATGCTGCTGCCACCGGCATCAAGGGCACAGGGCATCCTTCAAACCGGCGGGGAGTATCGCTTACCCTCGGCTTTTATGCCGCATGACATCACCTCCCGAAGCTGCGACCTCTCTCCCGTGTCCCCAGGGCCACGCGGGTTCTGTGCAGTCCTCCACCGCCACTCGCGGTGCCAATTCAGAGTCCGGAAACGCAGAGTCACAGCCGCGGCGGTGAGGGAGGGACGGGAGCAGGACCTCTTGCAGCCCCACCGCTGCTCGGTGCGGCACAGCCACTCGCTGGGAGCCGCGCCGTGGGGCCGTGCTGGGGCCGGAGCCGCCCCCCACGACGGCAGCACTCCCCGTGCTCCGGCTCCTGGGAGCCGCCGAGCAGCTCGGGCTGGGGGCTGTGAAGCCATGGACACGGGAGCACGGGCACTGCTGGCTGGAAGGCGGACGTCTCCGCGAGGTGTCATTAAGGCAGCAGCTCATCATCGTTATTAGCTCCCAGCACCTCCCAAGTGATTTTGCTGTGTGCAGTGACCAAAGGAGCTGCTTCAAACGGAACGCTCAAAACGCTGCTGCAATCTCCTCTTAACTTCAGAAGCAGTGGAGGGAAAAATAATGGCTGCCGAGAATTGGGTTTGGAAATTCTTTAGAGTAATGTGTGCAGACAACTCCATCAAGGTGGTGGCTCATTCGTTCCCTCCTGATAACATTGGAAACGCTCACAGATGCCATGGAGACTCCGTGCCACCGTTAATAGTGAGCGGCTCTCACATCACTCCCTGTGGTGGTGGCGTCGGGGATTCCATGTGCACAGACCCCACTGCAGCCCCACAGCCCCTCCAAGCCATAGGGAGAGCAGCATGCAGTGGCAGCCAGAGCTCTGAGCAGCTCTGTGGGTGCAGAAATCGGTCCCACGGGGTCAGGGCTCAGGACCCACAGGGGCAGACGGCAGTTTGGGTTTTGTTTGGCTTTTATGTTTATCTGTTGGGTTTTGTTTGTAAGCACACAGCAGCTACGCAAACCCTTTGTCTTCCAGACCACACGAAGCAGATCTCAACTCCCAGAAGCTGTTTCTTTTCTTAAAAAAAAAGAAGTGTTCACATTATTACTGAACTATTGATTTTAGGGAGAAAAGAATCATTGTTATCAGGAGGATAATTTTCCACTTAAAGGAGAGGAGGGGAAGTTCAGTGGCAGAAATCCAGCCATCTCCACTGAGCACATCTCAAGCAGACAGAACAAAGTACTTGAAAATAGCAGCACGTCCTCCGGGGCTCTGCCCAACCTACTTTCTCACCATCTGCAGATGAGGTCCCACCAGCTCCGTAAAGGAGCTGCTCCAAAGCTGTGTGCCCCCCCCACAGCCCCTCCCCCCAGGGAGCAGTGGCCACAGCACGAATGAGCCCCAAGCACACAGCACTGGAACCTGAGTGCATCCGCTCCTCGTGGAGCCCTGATTTCAAGGTTTTCACAAATCTGAAGATGCTTTGGCAAGGATAAAGCTTTGAGCCAGAGCTGCTGCCAAAATTGCTTACTTGGGAGTCCAGCTTAAATGGGCTTTGATTTGATATAGGTTGTGGGAATGAGCTTAAAGTGTCTTGCATTAAGGGCTGGGCATGCCATAAACACAAGCTGAACATTTGCTTAGTTCTGAAGTTTCTGTAGGAAGGAATGGAAGATCAGAAGCAAATAATGTGGCAGTGGCTTCCCAGCAGTGTGTGCTGCCCTGCGGCTTTGCTGGCAAAGCTCATCCTGACCTCTGAAATGGGTTGCTGTAGGTTCCCTCCCTCTGAGCGTGGTTCATGGCAGAGGTAGAGGTTCCACATCCGCACAGTGACATTTCTGAGAATGAGGGGTCCTTCAGAGGTTCATTTTTCCCTCCCTGGTGCAGGGAGCAGCACACAGCACACAGCACCGAGCAGTGATGAACTCCATGCCCCGGGGCCGACCCTCCCAGCGCTGAGCTCCTGCCATGTAACGCTGATTGGGTTGGGCAGAGCATACTGCATTTTTCATGCACTGGATCTGTTTCTGCAGTTGCTGCTTTGCAATGTGGGGCTCATCGAGCAGCAGCTGAAATCACTGCTGTGCGGCTCCTAGCGGCGATCCTGCCCCGGGTGAAACCCTGCTCAGTGATGAAGCAGATTTCCTAGGGCCAAACTTGGAACAGAAATGAGCCCTTTCAATGTGAGGGTCCGTGCAGTGCATTTTCTGTTTTCTCAGTGCTGGGGCTCTCAGCCCAAGCCCACAGCAAGGGGCAGTGGGGCCGAGCAGGGGCATGGGACACTGCCCTGGAGCTCTGCAGGGCCGCGTGTGTGGAGTTGCTGCCACATCCCCATGGAGCACAGGGAGCACAGCGGGTGCCCAGAGTTCTGTGTCCCATGGGATGTGGGGCTGGTGCTGCTCCCAGGGTAACCCTCCGGGCTGTGCTCTGACTGTGAGCCCTCTCTTCTCCCCACAGGCGTGGGCTGCAAATTCGGTTGCGATGGAGACCGTGTCCCTGGAGCATCAGATCCAGAGTGTGCAGAGGCACATTGCTTTCCTGAAGAAGGAGCAGATGGAGCTGCTCCATGGCCTGCACCTGGAGATCCTCCGCCTGCAGAAGCACTGTTCAGGTGAGCACTGCAGCACAGGGAGCCCAGCACAGCCCATCCTGCCCTCAAAGACAGTCCTATTATTAAAGTGTAGAAGTGGTTCTCCCTTTCTCCGAGATGCCATTTGCCCAAGGGAAGGAAAAGGGCTGAATTCCACTGACGATGGGGTGAGTGGGCATGGGACCATGCTGAGGTCCCTCCCAGAACTACAGGAACGTGGGTTCTTGGGCTGGGGGAGGTTCCCCGGTCCTCCTGCCCACTCCTGGAGTCCACCCCAGTGGCTTTCATCAATAATTCAGCTTGACCAATTACTCACTGCCTTCCAGTTCCTCATCGTCACTGATTCGTGGGAACCAGAGACATGAAGGCATTTCTAAAATTGTCCACTCCCCCCCCTCCTTTCTGAGCTGTTACTGCTCCGTTGTATTGTTTAATAGCTTCGTCTGCAGCCTCTCCACACGGAGGTTGTGAGCTGCCCCGGCAGCGATGGCCGTGTCCTGTTTGCTGTTTGCTGTTTGCAGTAAGCGTGGGGAGATGGGTCCGAGCTTCCACGCAGCTCTGGGGCGACTCTGGGCGTGTTTGCAGTGCTGCTGCCTGCTGTGCATTGTGCACGAGGGAGGGAGGTGGGTCGGTCAGCACTTCCCTGCCTGCTCCGGGCGTGCAGCTGCACCTGGATGTGCTGCTGTGACCTTGGGTGTCGGCATCATGACCTTGGTGTCTCAGTGGCCCCTCCGCCAGCAGTGCCTGTCCTCCTGCAGCTCTGCAGCTGTGTGCTGAGGGAGTGCTGGCAGCTGGGGAGGGGCTGCAGCACCCACTGAGCACAGGGTGGTGGGACAGCGATCCCACAGCTGTGCCATGGGGTCAGGTGAAGCCGACCCCAGTAAAGCCCCACGGTGTGACATCCTGGATGGGAGGCTTTGCAGGGAGATAAACGCAGCGAAGCACAGCGTAGTGTGATTCATCTGCTGGAAGGATCCTTGCATTACAGCAGTGCTGGCTCCCCTCCCACTCCCATTTTATTTGCAAAGTATAAACACAGCAGAAATAGCAATAGATTCTTTCAGACTCCTCTGTTTCTCCTTTTACTGGAAGATGAGCTCAGCTGCTGTGGCAATAATTAGCACATTCCCAGCGTTAGCAGAGCAGCAGGAGGGCCGTGCAGGCAGAGTGAGGGCTCTGCGTGGCTCCGGGCTGAGCTGCAGGGCCCAGCAATGGCCTCTGCTGGAACCACACAGTGCAGCGAGGGCATCACAGCCACTGCTACGTGTGGCCGCAGCACCGGCGGGGACACTGGGGACACCAGGGCCTGACCCACCTGTAGGACAGGGGGCACGCGTGGGGCTGGCCATAGGAGCAGTATGGGGAGGGATTCTGGGGCACGGGCACTCAGCACAGAAGCGGGGACCCCGTCCCAAGCATCACTGCGCAGGCAGCAGCATCTTCTGCAGCAGAAGATGGCTTTAGGTTTCATTTGGAATCTCTCTGAGACTCTGAACCCACTGTTTTAACTTCAGAAAAATAACACAGCTGCCATTGGGTTTCAGTGGGGCGGGCAGGAATGCTGAAAGCTTTCCAGAAATTGCATTACGTTCTCCTCTACGCTGCATTCTCACCACAGATTTGTTTTCCAAGACAGACGGCGGAGGAGCCTGAGCCGAGCGCTCCGTTTCAGGGTGGCAGTGATGGGGATTACAGTCACCACGAGAGCAGATTAAAAGAAAAATGTGGGGCAGAGATTAACCGTTTGAATTCATACTCAGAAGAAAAAAAGCCCCTGGATGACCAAATGCTGCTGTGGTCCCTGTGCTCCTCCTCTGTTTGATGGTGGTTTGGTATTCTCTGAGTTGTGTGGGGTCCGTAGGGCTGTGGTTGCTGTAGGTGCTGCTCCACGCGTGATCACTGCGGGCAGTGAATGATGAAATAGTTCAGGTGGCAGTTCACGCTTTGGTCTATTTTCAGTCCACTGCTCCGCTCTTTGTCGTGCTTTAAAGCGCCGATAATGGTTGAGCGAAGAACAGCAGCAGCGCTGTCCCCGCGCTGAGCTCTGCCCGGAGCAGCGCTGCGCAGCGTCTCACTGCCGTTTCTCTTCCAGAGCTGACCCACGACCTCGAGATGAAGGAGCTGGAGGCCCGCCAGCAAGGTGAGAGCCGAGAGCCGGCGGGGGGACGGCTGCAGCGCCCCGGGGCCGGGGGGGATCAGGGCGCGGACGCGGAGCTGATCGTGATGGACCGCTCGGGCACTGCGAGCAGTTCTCAGCCCATGAGCGCCGCGATCCGACGGCCCCGAGTGCCTGCGCCTACGCCCCAGGGGGTATGTGCATGTGAAAACAAGCATCCCTCGGGTTTGCTTTGCTAATCCCCTTACACGGAGCCCTCAGGAGCACTGCAGACCCCTGGGGAGCGACTCAAAGCTTGCAGGCCGCTGAGCCCCAGGAGAAAGCAAACACGGATGGTCGAGGACCCCTGTGCTCCCCCCCACCCCTGTGTGCTATCCTGGGCAATCAGAGGCCAAGTCAGAATCTCTCCCAGTTCTGCTGTGTAACACTACATCCCATGAAAAAACCCTTTGCATTCCAAAGAAAGGGGCAGAAAAGTCCTGTTGCACTCAGCACGGCTGCAGACATGAGGATGGTGAGCTGAGTGCCACCAAACCCTCATCCTGTCCCTCCCTCGTGTCTGGGCCCAGCACCATTCATGTGCCGTGCCCAGCAGAGGATGCTGTGGGAACAGCTCCTCCTCTCTGGGATGAACCAAACCCCATCCTTGGCCGTCCCATGGTGATGCCATGGCCACACGCCGGGGCTCGGCCCTCCCCAGCCGTGCAGTGTCAGCAGTGCCAGTGCATGGCAGTGACCACTGCCTGCAGAGCATCATCCTCAGGGCTGTGCCCATCAGGCTTCCCCAACGCCTCCAGAAGAGTACAGTCCCATTTGCTACATTTATGGGGCAACATCCTAAATTAAGATGCCATCAAATGATCGCTTTTCAAATACCACTCATAATAATTACTGCGTGCAGCTGCCTCCCTTAAGATCTCATTATAAAGCATTTCTCCTCTGCAGAAAGCACTTAAGAGCCGAAGCTGTAAAGCATTCACAACATGTATCATAAGAGGCAGAGCTTTCTGCACGCTGTGGGATCATGCCCGGGCACGCTGTGTGCGGTGTGGGGCTGTGCATCCACCCCTCTGGCTGTGCTCGAGCAGCTGCCTTCCACCACGTCCCCCTGCTCACATCTCTGCAACGCCTCCGATGGAGGAGTGCAGGGAAAGCCTCATGGTGTTGCATCCCCGGAGTGCCCACAGCAGCAGCATGTCCTTCCTCGTAGAGCTGAGAAAGCTCTTTGTCGAAAGGTGGGAGCCTGAAGCCACAACTCCCTGCACTCAGCCCCTCGTGGGGGCTGCAGGGGTTCAGGCCAAGGTGGGGCACCCAGCCTGGTGCTGAGCTCGTCCTCATGGACCACAGAGGCATTTGTATGTACAGGATGGTGGGAGGGGTGGCAGAGAGCCGGTGCCATCCTCAGTGGAGCAGCCCACACGGCCCAGGCAGGGCGGTGCAGAGCGAGCAGGAGCGACACGCAGGGCTTGTGTGAGATCACCTATCTCCAGGAGCTGCTGGGTGACTCAGAAGGGCTGGGGCAGGGAGGGCACGCTCTCCACTCCTGGTTGGGAACTGTGGAGAAGTGCTGCTCGCTGCAGCACCACTGCTCCAACATGTCCTGCCAGCACCGTGCCTGGCAGCGAGTGCTGCATTGCAGAAGGAGCCAAACAGGTCGGGCATTGTGCGCAGGGTGGCAGCACGGGCAGCACATTGTGGCTGGCAGCGCCCGTGCAGAACAGCTCAGGTCCCTCCTGCACACTCAGCAAGGAGAGCAGCTTCAGATGGGCTCTGGTGTGCCCATACGTATACACACGTGTGTTTGTGCCCCCAGAAAAACGTGCCGAGGTGCTCGACTGAGCCTGGCCCAAGTGCCCCGTGATCCCGGATTAGCATTCTCTGTCCTCTAATCTGGCTTTCCAGGCTCTTGGCAGAAGGGCATCAACACTGAAAGTGCAGGCCTGATGGTGATACTGCTGGGCTTTTCACTCCCAGCCTGAAACTGTCCCCGTGCAGAGGGACAGGGAGGGGCTGTGTGCACTGGGGGGGAGCGTCTGCTTGAGCGGCCCATGGGCGGCTTTGGAAGCACGCCTCCCAGGAGCACCCAGCATCCCACGGCACAGCCGGGACACATCGGCACCTCCGTGTTGGGAGCCACGCCGTGCACAGCGAAGCCCCCCTCACCCCCACCTCCCCACAGAAGCGCTGGACCGGGAGCTGGAAGAGAAGTGCCGGGCGATGGAGGCCCAGCTGCAGGAGAAGGAGAAGGACAACCTGGAGCTGCGCAAGGAGCTGCGGCACAAGGAGACGCTGGTGGCCGCGCTGCGCTGCAGCCTCCGCACCAAAGAGCGGCACTTCCTGGAGGAGCTGAAGCGGCGCAGCCACCGCGTCACCATCCTGGACACGGAGCTGCAGAAGCAGACGGAGGCGGCCGCGTACCTCTCCCTGCAGCTGCACGCGACCGCGCAGCGCGTGCCNCCGCCGCAGGATCCCGCAGCCAGGGCTCGGCCGGCCAAGGGTGAGCCCGGCAAGCGGCCGGGGCCGGGGCCCCGCGGAGCCCGCGCCCGGGAGTAGGCGGCGAGGAGGGCACGGCCCGAGCGGCCGGGAAGGCGCTGAGCCCGGGGCACCGCGGGGAGCACCGGCCGGGGTTGCTGACCCCGACCCCGGGACGGGAAGGGGGCAGCGGAAGGCGGTGCCGTGCTGGCAGCGCGTTGCTGAGTGATGGGACGGCGCTGCGCGAGGTTTGCCGAGGGGCAGCGAGGGGAGAAGGCTGAGACGGAGCTGCTGCGGGGCCCACCCAGCGCTGCACGCTGACGGAGCGGAGCTCTGACCCGTGTCACCCGCGCGGGGTGGGCTCTGCCCGTGCGCCGGCGCTGCGTTTCTCATTGGCACCTACAGCCGGACGCTGCTTTCTCTCTGCACGCTGGGTCATGTCAGCAAAGCAAAGGCCAAGCGGGGTCTGGTGCGCTGCCGCCCGTGGGGCGGAGCTGGACACAGCCCCACGAGGAGCAGAGGCTGTAGATGACGCTTTGCCTGCGGCCATTGGAGCCCATCTCCTTCGTGCTCTGCTCTCCTTCCCCTGGGAAAGGATCACCATCCCTCGGAACCAGGCTCGCCTGCCTCCAGCCCACGCAGACAGAGGTCTCTATTTTTGTAGCTCAGTATTTATACCTTACAATGCTTTTATGAGACTCCCAGCAGCAGTGCCAGGCCAGCTGTCCAGGTGGTAAAATCAAACCCCAAAGTACGATCTGCTGTGCGGGAGGGGTAGCAGCTCCCGTGCTGCCCTTTGGCCGTGAGGGGGTGTCCAACTCCGGTGTCAGGGCCCCCCCACACCCCCAGCGCTGCCCCAGCAGCGTCCGGCCACGCTCCGAGGCATGGCAGTGGGTGAGGCACAGCCTGGCATCCTGTGGGTGAAGCCCCTCCCGGCCTTGGGGCGGCTGCTCCTCTCGGGCTCTGAGCTCTGCTGAGGGCACGTCCCCGTGCTCTTATAATGTGAGAGGGTAAAACATCTGTGTGCGTTCCTGTGCTGTGATCCGCACAGCGCTTCCCCTCGTTCGTAGACAATCCCGATGCACAGAGTGTGTTGCATTTTTATTATAAAGTTATTGATAAAATCATGTTGTTCATGACCGACCTGAGTATTAGAAAGGGGAGGGCGTGTAAGTTCCCTCCTGTTCTCTGTAAATATCTTCCTAACAATCAGCATTTTTAGTGCCTAGTATGTAAATGAAGCAACCCTGTGGGAGCTGCAGGACCCCTCCGCCTTCACAGCCATCCGCTGCGCTCTGAGCCCGAGGGGCACATCCCATCTCAGTGCCCACCCCACGGCAGCCCGGGTGGGCAGGGAGGCAGCAGGGCCGTGAGAGTCCAGGGTCAGCCCTGTGTCCTCGGGGGGGCTGGGGAGGGCTGACCTCACACACTGCACTGCAGTCACTGCTGCTCCGGGATGGGGGGAAGCTCTAGAGCACTATATATACACACATATATATGTATACACGTAACGCACTTGCTTTGAAGGGAAAGCACTGTATGATTGTAATAGAAATGATATTGAAATAAATTATTTTAATCTTTGTATTTATATAAAATGCTCAACAAGATCTGTACGATCCAAAAGCCCATCATGGCAGTGCTCCTGTGTTTAACCTGTGGGATGCAGCTGGTGCACTGAGCCCAGGGAGCAGCACAGTGCCCTGGGCAGCACCTGCCCTGCCCAGCTCCGTGTGTGTGGGGCTCCAGCTGCCCCAGCCCTGGCTGCACACAGGCAGTGCCCCATCACTGCATTGCTCTGTGTGAGTTGGAGCAGCTCATGGAGCTGTACCCGGTGCTGTGGAGCTCTGCACACAGACACGTACGGATGGGAGTGTAACTGCTGACACCTACGTGCTCTGTATGGAACAAGCAATGTGTAACGTTGACGCATAAAGCTTAACAATTAGACTGGAAATGGATGCACAGCAATAATGCACCATTGTTAAACACTGCCTGATGTATATAAAACACGGTGTGCTGGCAGCTCCTGCACGCAGACCAACTGCCAGGCACTGCTCTTGCACCCGGTGCTGCTGTTCTGCACCATGCACAGCCCAGCAGGCCCAGAGCACTGGTGTAGTGATCTTCCTTCCCCCAGTGCCACGGCTCTGCACGTGCTCTCCAAGGAGGGTACACACTTTGTTGCACAACCTCACGGCAGAGGCGGAGGAGCTGTGCCCATGGCAGAGGCAGCTCTGTGGTTTGCACAGTGCCCCAGGCAGGCTGCTTGGGGAGCTCTCCTTCTTGGCCCCATTAATTAAAAAGCCTTATTTTCTGAATGTGCTTGCTGGGGCTATGTAAGCACTCCTAGTTATGTCCTCCCTGCTTTGGTGGTGTGGCTGCTGGGGCCCTCAGCTTCTCCCTGGCTCCATACCACCCACCAGAAGTGCCTGCACTGCCCTGCACAGCACAGCGCAGCAGAGCCCTGCCCTGCTCCCCACGAGGCAGCATGGGCCCAGTGCCCATCTGATGTGCTACCACCCTCCTGGCAGAGCACTCCCTGACTGCACCCCACCTGCCAGCTGGCGACCTGCCCCTCTCTTGCTCACCGAGGAGGAGCTGCCCCGCAGCCAGGTCTGGTCCTGCAGCTCATGTGCCCAAGGCAGAGCTTGAGGCTTCCTGCAGGCTGTCCTCCTGCAAACAGAATCGTGGCGGGGCACAGCTGAAGGGTTCTGTACAGATATCTACAGGGGGCGTGTGGGGATGGGTGCTCCTGCTCTTCAATGCAGAAAGGTGTAAGACAATCCAGCAAGTAATGCTCCCCTCAATGCAATGGTCAGGGCTCCACTGCTTGCACAATGCCTCTCCACACACAAGGTCCCCTGAGAGCTGCAGGGAGGCAGAAGTGTGGCACTGGGAAGGTTAACTGGCAGCATAACAGTGGATTACCACTTTGGGGTGACCGTGGTGGTCTGCTTACTCCTGCCAAGCTGCTGGGTCCCTGCCCGGCTGGGTCCGAGCTGCTCGGGGCACAGAGCTCAGCCTGGTTCCCAGCTGTATCCCCACACCCCACGCACTCTAACTGCATGGAATGAAAGCACTCCATGATGGGCACAACCTGTTCTGTGCTCCATGTGCCATCCTTCTCCGTTTGCTCCCTCCCTGCACCACGGCAGCGATGCCCATCCCGCAGTGCCCAGGGCACAACAGCACCACATCAGCTCCCTTTGCTTTTCCCCGTGCTCATCTTTGGACAAGAGCAGGGCAGCGGAGCTGCAGGCACCAGCACGGAAGCACAACCAATAAAGAGCAAACAGCACCTAAAAGCCACGGGATTTTCCTGTAAGTTTCAGCTTCCAAAGATCCATTTTCCCATCGCTGCAGTTACTCCAGTAATGCGACGCCAAGCCCTGGGAGCTCCCACGTCCTCCTGTGTCTGTAAACCCAGACCTTCCTCCCGGGGTCCTCTGGCAGATGCTGAGCCACATCTCCCGGTGTGTGCAGGGCCGTGTGCCTGCTGTCCCCCCCAGGCCCCGAGTGGGACGGATCCATCCCCGCGGGACAGTGGCACGCTGTGCCTCGTGCTGGGACGGTGCCAGAGCTCCGACACTGCGCTGCTTTATGTGAGTGTGCAGTTCACCCCATGGCACCATTATTCACCAGGACCACGCTGACTTTTCTAACCGAGTGCTTTTCAGAACGTGTCCCCTACGCACAGGGACTGCAGAGCGGAGCCGGGAGCCGCGCGAGAGGCCGCTGCGAAACGCCGATTTATTAACGACAAAACTCGGAGCGCTTTGGAGCGGCCGCTCCCCGCCCCAGCGCGGCCCTCCGAGCGCCCACCGCGAGCAGCCGCCGCCCGCCCCACAGCCCCGGGCTCCGGCTGTGACCCGGCCCGGAGCCGAGCGCCCGTCCCCGTGGTGCGGCCGGGTCGGCCCCGAGCCCCGGCCCAACTCGCGGCACGGCAAACCGAAGGGCATTGGCCGTTGGCCGTTTATTTTTCAACCCCGAGGAAGGCGGCCGC
>VXAB01004464.1:3164-21459 GCA_013399175.1 Odontophorus gujanensis
AAAAAAAAAAAAAATAGCCAACAGCGAAAGAGAAAGAGCAAACCTGCCCCAGGCAGAGAGAAAAGCCCACCCGGGATGCTCCAGCGTCGTGCCTTTATCCCTGCGGCTCCCCCTCGGCCCCACTCCAGTCACCGGCCCCTGCTTTACTCCGGTCACCGTTTTATTTTTAANTTTTTTTTTGGAGGGGGTGTCCGGGGAGCTGTGCTTTCCCAGCTCGTCGGCAGGGGGTACGCTTGTACCGAAGAATGCAGCCCTTTGGTCACGGCTGCCCGCCCCCAGCCCCGGTACCACCGGCAGCGGTACGCCCTGCTCCGGGGCTGTGGGAGGGTTGAGGGGGACCTGGGGCTCTCTCGGAACTGATTCGACGCTGGGATGTCTGCTGCAGGGAGTGCGGAGTTGGGTCTGGTTCGAGATGCTCATGTCCTGCCTGTTCAACACAGTTTTGGTACCCAAGGGTTGTTTTGGCTTCGTGAGCCCCAAGCAATGTGCTTGACCCAGATACAGAAAAGGAAACTGAGGCACAGATATGTTGCACAGAGGGAGTCCGGGGCAGATCCAGCTTCAGCTCTCCAGAGAAGCGCCAAAGAAGTTTGGGGTGTTTGTTCCAGCAGCGGGGATAGGGCAGTTTTCACCCTCTGGATCTCAGGCTGTGAAGGTGCAGAGGAGATGACCAAGGATGGAAAAATGGATGAGTTCTTGTTTGGTGTCCAAAAGCTTGCAAAATCCACTCTAAAATGGAAAGTTCCCAGTCCCATTGTGCCATATAAAAGCATCCCAATCTTGAGCTTGAAGCATTCCCAACCTGAACTCTTGCATTCAATAGTTTCTGGAGTGTGTGAGTGAAGCACATGCTTTCTAGGGTGCTGAAGGAGCAGCGTGTGGCATCCACATGTGTGTGAGTGCATGTGTGTGTGTGCATGTGTGCACATGTGTGTGCAGAGCAGCACAGCCCTTGCTTTGGTAGGATGGATGTATGCTCCTGGGCAGGGGGGAAGGACACTTCTAGCCATGGCTGTAGGAAGGGGCGTGCACCGCCGGGACCGCCAATCCCAATCCCCTCCTTTGCTTTGAATTCTGCAAAAAGCAGAGCTGACAGCGGGCTTTGTTGTCTGGTGGCTTTCCACAAGCTGGCAGAGCCGGGTGGTAGTGAACTACCCTGGTTACTGGGGTGGCAGTGCTCAGGGCTCCCCGTGAGACAGCACTGATGGAGCTTCACCATCCCCAGGACTCGCTCAAACCTCCTCTGTTGTGAGATTGCTCTGTGTATGAAACTGCACAGCCTTGCTGCAGTGCACTGGTGTGAAACCAGCTCTGTTCAGCAGCTTGCCCACCAGGACCAGTGGGGCGAGGTCAGCAGGATGCTGGGATGCAAACAGACCTGGGATCTGCTTGGGAATATGCTTTGAGATGCTCCATCCAAGAAGGGACTCGCCTCAGTGCTGACACTTTCATGGGATGGTGGGAGTCACTGCTCAGCCCTGAGCTCATCTGCGTCTGTGTGGGCTGGAAGAGAGAAATGCCACCAAATCCAGATGCCTTTTCTCTCCCAGAGAGAAAAATCTCCCAGTAAAGCCCAGGCAACAGCGAGGAAACAAACACAAATACCGAGCAGCAAAGTTTGGCTGGGGCTGGCTGGAGCATGCAGGCCAAGCAAAAGCTCCTGCTAGCGACTGTTCCAGCTTTCGTGCGAAGCCCCCTGCTCATTAAATATGATCTGGGAAGGTTTTGCAGCCTGTGGAGCCCATGGGATCTTTGCAGAACCACGGGGCCAGGCTGGCTGCAGGAAGGTGATGCTGAGCCAGGAAGACCCCAAGCAGGACCTCATTGTTTCTTCCAGAAAGAAGCATAGCAATATCGTGCTGCGGATGTAGAGGGACCATTTATCACAAACAGTTCATGAGATGGCACTAGCTATGCAGGAGCATCCAGAACCCAATGGCTGTGTGCTGCTCGTGCCCAGCTCTTGCTGTCATTGCTCGTGTGCAGTGGGGTGGGCACCATCCATGGTGTCCCATGGGTTGGCTTCAGCAGCTGGGTGCTCATCCTCAACCAGCCAAGAGCAGGAACAAGAGCTGGTCAGGATGCAGTCCCCACTGTGTGGCTCTGTTATGTGCACACCTTCTCCTGGGTTCTCCTCTTGCTCTATTTAACGAGGTGCCAAGGGACAGGGAAAGGAACCAACAATTAGGTGAGCTGAGGAGCGCCCTGGTTTCCTGGCCTCGCTGCTCTGAGCACTTAGGAAACCAGGGGCCCTGGGGAGAGCAGGAGGGTGCCAAAGCTCTCAGAAACACAGAGCAGAGCAGAATCAGCAGGGAAAAGCAGGCAGTGGGTTAACTCCCCAGGAAGAGGCGAGCTGCTCAGAGCGTGCTCCTGGGCTGCTCGATCAGAATCAGTGGGGCTGCAGGACTGTCAGCATCACCTTCAGCCACAGAGTCATCAGTCATGGGCATCCTGAAGCAGGAGTCACCTCTACTGCCTGATCCAGCAGGGAAATGGGTCCAAGTAGACACTGCCTCTTTCCACTGCCAATCCAAGGCCCTGAAGCTGATCTCTGGTACCTCCAGGAGCTCAGGTCTTAGCCCTGTTGGGGGCTGTGAGCTTGAGATACTGTGAGCCACGGTACGGACCTGGGGTCTGCCCATATCCCGGAGAGGTAGCTCAGTGGATGACAGAGGTGACCCTTGCCCAAAGCCACCTGGAAATGCAATGGGACCAGAGACCAGTATCTGCATCTTGCTGGAAGCCAGAGGTATTTGAGGGCTTTCTTGCTTCTGAAGGCTCAAGACGAAGCCAAACCCAGAGCTGTTTCTGTGCCTGGCCAAGAAGTTCCTGCCAAGACATAATTTGGCCCCAGTCCTGAAGGCGGGATAAATCAGCCTGGACTTGCAAGCCCCAGGCGAGCGGCTGAGCGTGTGCGTGGACACACACCCCTGGCAGAGGCCGTACTTATCCACACTGCTCCTGCTGATCCCCCTTTGCTCAAGGTTGTCTCACCCCCTGCTCCTGGCTCATCTCCCTTAGCCTCAAATCCCATTAGGCTCCAACGATGTCCTCTCAGAGGGCTTTTCAGGAGGGTGGTGCCCAGCTCCTCCTCGCCTGGGAGCTCTGCCTGGTGACAGCATCCATGGTGACGTGGGACAGAAAGCATCCAACAGCCTGTCAAGGGGCTGCTTTCCCATCCAGGAGGGGCACACAGCTCCTCAGGTTGACTCTGTCTTTCCCATCTCCTGACGGAGCTGGTTGGGTACCCGTAGGTCCGTGTCCTCTCCAATGGGTCCTGCTGCCATGGAAGAGAGATCGCAGATGTGCCAAATTTCTTACTAGAAAGATCCACAGAGCTGATCCTTTGCTTGGTTGTGGCCTCTTGCGCCTCCAACTCCACTCCACTCATCTCAAACATATTCACACCATGCCATCAGGCACCAAGTGCCAGGTGGAGCAGGCCCATGCACAACGAGGAGCTGGAGGCAGCTGGCAGGGGGCTACAGTTGGGTGCATCAATCAGAGGTATCTTACCCATTATTCATGGCCAACCTGGGCTGCAGCTCTGGAGAAAGTGTGGAGCACACACTTACCCTTGGGAAATGCTCCTGAGAGAGCTCGAGAGCCCCTGCTCTCATAGAGGGAGAAGGCAGGATAACAATGTGGCACTCTTCTGCTACAGCTCCTTGAGAAAGAAGCACATGTGATGTGTCAGAGCCACCTGCACCCACCCCACGAGTGTTAATGGACGTGGGTTTGGGATGCTCTGCATCACACCTGGACACGGCATGAAGTGGCTTTGGCCCCGTTGGGCTTTCCCAAGAGAAAGGAAGGGGACAAAGAGGAAGGCAGTAGCCCACAGTGAGGGCAACTGTGTGGTTCAGCACATAAGTAACAGCACAAAATAGGGGAAATCCTGTTGTGGAGCTCAGCACAGTCTGTGTCCAGGGGACCAAGGTCAGCATGGCATGGAGAGGTCACAGCAGCTCACCCATGGGACCCGGACCCCACTGCTACATGCACCCCTGGAATCAGGGAGCATCTGGGTCACCCAGGGGACGTCTGCTTAGAGTGGCACTCAGTGCAATGCCACCACACTGCAGAGGGACCAGGGTTTGGGAGAATGGCTGGGCTGGAATTTGGAGTTCAGGGGGTACAAAACAGGGCAAAGAGAGCATCAAGGACAGCCACGCTTGGGACATGCCCTGCTCTGATGCAGCAGCAGTCCCATAGTGCTGGGGGGCTCACAGCCCTCCCTTATAACCTCAAGAGCTTCCCTGTAAGAGTCCCCTTCCTGTACAGAGTTACATCCTTTTCCCAACACCCTTCCTGGGACACTGACCTCCCCCCACAGACACCACAGCCGTGGTTCCCGCAGAGCCCCTGTTGGCTCTGTATGGCTGCGGGGTCCCTGCTCACAGCCTGCCCGCAGCTCCTCCCCGGTACAATATGGTGCCTCACCACCCAGGCTCAGCGCTGCGGGATTTTTTGCTTTATTAGCTAAACCTAACGAGGCAGCGGCTGTGCAGGCCCTCGAGGGCAGGTGGCTGGGATTGATGACTGCAGCATTGCCGAGTGACCCAGTGCAGGGTAAAAAGACACCAGGGCACTGCGGATCCCTACGTCCCTTGGGATGATGAGATGCGATGCCTGGAGCTCCGCATGCACCCAGGGCTGGAGCTGGCAAATAGGCTGTGCCATGCCGAGAGAGCGCCCGTGCTGTGAGGGGCACAGCTGGCACAGGCGAGGAGCGGAGATGAAGGGGCATTTCACTGCCCAGACGGGCGCTGCACATGAAAAGGGCATTGTAGGGAAGCGTGCGTGGCTGGGGAGCAGCTGGCAGAGGCACAGCACTGCCGCCTCTTAAAGGCACACAAAGACCTCTGGGTTTGCAGCTCAGGGCGGGGTGAGAAGAAGGCAGGGCAGTGTGGGGGCACTGAGCATCACTTGGGGAGGTGGGAGAATGGAGAGGACATCACGACTCTGCGATGCACGCAGTGCATGGCATGAAGCATCCCTCCTGCATCCCGCTGCACCCTCACTGTGATCATCCCCTGCCCTAGCTGGGGGGCCTCGTGCCCCCACACGGTGCTGCGTAGGCCTGCTTCACACCAAGAATCACAGACGTTTCCTCCCAAAACTGGTTCCCAAACGGGCTCAGCTCCCTCAGCACGACAAGCAGGCTGGGCTTGCTTCACACAGAACCGAAATCTGCCCACGGCTGTGTCGGGCTCAGGGGGATGCGGGAGCAGCCAGAGGGGACATTTCTTTGAGTTGGCAACTTGGGGCCTGAATGCAAACCCATGGACACGTTCAGCTTCAAGGCTGGGGACACGCAGGGGACACGCAGGTTTGAAGACAGATGGATTCTGCAATGTCCCAGCTCACTGATGGGACGAGACAAAGTGATGTGGGGCTGCCTGGAGGGTCCCTTCACACCGCCCCGAGAGCAGAACCCCCCCCAGGGTCACTGAGCACAGAGGGCTGCGGGTGCCAGGCGGCCACACGAGACAAAAGCACTTGGATGCACCGGCAGCAGCCGAGCTCACCAGCCCCAACACGCCGCGCCCGCAGCCGAGCATCTCTCTTTGGGAGCATGAAAAAACACTTTGAGGAAAAAACAGCGCAACCACACTGCTCCTCCTTCCCCTCGGGGCTCGGCCCCGCTGGGTGGCACTGAGCAGCCCCATGCGCAGGGGGAGCTCCTCCAGCATCACCGCCTGAAAGTGGCACGGAGAGGAGAGGAGGGGGCGACGGGGGCTCGAACCCCACGAGGAGAAAGGGGGCCGCCCCCCCGCCGCTCCCGGCCCGCTCCGTGCCCGCTGCCCGCGCCAGAGGGCGCCCGGCTCCACGCTTCTAGCGGGGCTCCGGCCCCGGTCCCCGCGGGCAGCACGGCGGCCGGGATAACGGGAAGGCAGCAGGGATGCTGTGGGCGGGGAGGGCTGCGTGTCCTATCCGGGCACGGAGAGGCCAAGGGGAGGTGATGGGAGCGGGCTGGCTGCCGCAGGAGATGGGGCAGTGGTGGAGGTGAACCCCTGCGCTGCCCCGTTCAGCTGTTCCTCTGCTTTCATGCCGTCTGGATTCCATGCTGCACCGTGTCCTGTCGGACCTCCCTCTGCATTCAAAGCCAACGTGATTTTCTGTGCAGTGTTTGCCCCTAAAAGAAGCCGGTTTTTCCTACCTGTTCCATCAGGCTTCTGGGTGCCCTGTTTTCATTGCATGAGCGAAGGACCAAGAAATAGACCTTAAAAACAACTGCCTGCAGCTGAACTTCTGAAGGATACACTGAGGAGGTGGGAAGCCAGGATACACCAAGGAGGTGAGTTTAGGAGATCTGGGTTTCACAGGATCTGGATGTTAACCTCCTCCTGCCACGCCAGAGACAGAGGCCAGTGCTTGTGCAGAGGGAGGATCTGGGTTGTAATTCAGCTGCTCTAGCAATTACAGTGTGTGTCAATGCTGGGAAATCCCCAAAGCTCATTGCCAGATTAACTCCAGCCTGTAGTGAGAGGTTTCAGTGTCCCAGCATGGTACCCTCCGCCTGCCGTGATGGGGACAAACTGGATGTCACCAGCAGGAAGAAAAGGGAAGGAATACTGTGCCAGGGTTGCATCCTGTTTGGGGACAGCACGCATGAGAGCTGCGTGGGAGGAGAACTTTGGGAATGGGGCGCTTCCTGGGATCAGACCTATCAATAACCACGAGGGATCTGGAGTGCACATGGAGCGAGGTGCTAGCAGCAGCTGCCCTGCACCAGGGCTGAGGAGCAGTGGTTCTGAATTATTCCCTAACTGTTGGACTACCATCGAGGGAACAGGGATAAAGCTGGGTTGTGCTGAGGAGCTTCGCCCAAGCACAGACCATCCTGAAGGTTTTACACATCCGCCAGGGAAGAAGTAAAGACAGAAGGTTGCCAAAACTCTAGGTGATGATTTGACATGAAAAATAACAACACCGCATACACAGTAACGTAAGCTTGGCCCTCGCTGTGATGGATATGGGTGGATTAGTCGCCAGGCTGGAAGTTTGTTGTTGCCTAGGGACTAGTTGGTGTGACCCGATTCCATCTGTTCAGGGCTAAAAAAGGGACAGTTGGAGCTCAGTTGTGTGCTCTGTGTATCTGGTGTTTTGTAGGGTTAATTCTCCAAAGCTGAGAGAAAGTGGTTGGGAGGAATAATTTAGAAAAAAAAGTGAGAAAATATTGTGAGCTCCTTAGAAAGAGTTTTTGATAGCTGGCAGGTCACAGTGCGAGTGGAGAGGAAACGGGTTTGGCACCGAGCCCATTCTGATTCAGTGGCAAACTGGAAACCAAAGAGCTGCACGTCACAACGGGAGGGGAGGAAGGACGCCAAAAGTCAGTCAATACCCACAGAAACTTAAGGAATCGATGAGGGCAGCTGAAAAAGAACAAAGAAAAAAACCCACCTCAGGAAGGGCTGATGGAGATAGAGAACAAAGGGAATGGCAGCATTGGTGCAGCCACTTCCCAGTGCCACAGGGATGACAAAACTAACGGCACTGTGTAAAAGTTGTTGTGCTCTGTAAGTAATTCCTTTTGGAGAGCAGAAATATGGGGATACACTCATATCAGATGAGATATCAGCCAGACCACTGGAATCTTGGAAGGATATTAGAGCACACACAAGAGTAAACTCACAAGCCTGGAGAGCTGGCAGAGGTGGCCTGCCTCCCTGATCTTTATTTGCAAGAAGATCAGAGAAATGCTAATGTTTTGCCAGAATTTCTAACCAAGGCAAATGAGATCACTGGATAATTCAGACCTGTTAACCTGGCACCATGCAAAATAGTCAAAGAGAATCTGAGCTTCAACCAACACAGTGCTAACAGACAAGAATATGCATAATGAATTGTAGTTTTTGTGGCAACAAGGCTTGATACACAGAAACAATCCTGAGTTTGGCCAGTGAAGTCACTGCGTCACCACAGCATTGTTCTAGAGAACTTTTTGGCTGAGGTCTCTGCTATATGAAACCTGCTGCGTCCTACGATGAGACATTTCCTACAGGAGGCAGCTACAGATGGGCCTCAGGAGCAGTTGATCTCCGTTAACAAGCCAGAGTCCTTCCCACAGGCTTCCCTGGTAAGGAAACGCTCCCAAATCCTCACCACCGATAAGGCAGAAAGTTGGGTGTGGGATAAGGGCAGCACCATCCTGCTCCCCCACTGAACTCAACCCATTAAGCCAAATATCTCAGTGAGCCAAACACAAGGAACAGATTGTGGACTCTGTAACTGGGAGGATAGCAGGGTCTGGAGCACGCAATATTAGGGTATTTAAACAGAGAACAAGAGGTGGTCGATGTTATCTATTCTTACTGTGACTTGGCTGATGCAGAAGTTCTGCTCATTTTTCTGTGCTGTGTTTTGGTTTGTTCTTATTGGTGAGGTTACGTGGGAGAGCCTGTAGAAAAGGACCACCGCAAAGAAGCACATGGGAGAGAACAAGCGTGCACACGCCCAGTCTGGTTATCTTAATGACGCTAAAATTAAGAGGTGTATGAGTGTTTTCCTAAGGCTGCAGGAGAGCTAATTTCAGTTGTTGAAGGTAACGCAGAACATTCACAGAAGAGAAACCAGCCATCTACAAACCCATAGCCTGCTGCTGACACGAAGAACGCGTCCAAACAAAGTTAAACCTCCATCCCTCTCTCATCATGTTCCCAATCTCTCTGGCTTGGCAGGGGGGAAGATGCATCACAGGTGTCGGAGACCTTACCCTGGGAAACAAAACCCTCAGACACGCCCTTCGATCCCCTCCAGCAATCCCAGCGTACACATCCAACCCAGTATCCCAGCAGCATTCACCTGGGATACCTACCTCTGCTGGCTGCCATGCACTCCTATCAGCTCCGCATTAGTCGAGGCTTTGGGGCTATTTAACGGGTCATTATCGGTGCTTGATCTCACAAGTATCTTCAAGAAGTTGCTGTTAATACAGCCGGATTTCGATAATGTCTTCTGAGCATGGCTGATGCTGAAGTACCTTTATTGCTCTATCTACACCCAATTTAATCTTAGCACCTCTACACATCGAGAGATTTATTGTTTTATTGCTCCATTAACAAAATCATACAGTTTAGTCTTCATCCGAGATCCTGTGACTCTTTCCTAATACTGACAAAACCCTTAACTAGGTCTCTCTGGAGCTTAATTACTTCCATTTCAGTGCTAACTGCTTTAATATAGGCAACAAACCAATGGCTAAATTCCAAAGCCAGACAAACCCACATTAGAAATGATTCTGCTTCCTCATCAAATAGCACGTTTAACCATCAGAACCAACCAGCTAACCAGAGACTGCTGAGACTGTATGGATTTACCTCCAGATCAAGACTTAGTTCTTTCAGGGAGAAGGTGACCATTTAGTCTTTGGTAGCCTTTCCAGATGCTTTGACCACACCTAGCATGAGGTCTCTGTGACATCAAGGTTGGAGAGAGAGCATGACCTTCTTCTACCTTCACAGAAATCCCTTAAAATGCAACACAAAACAGCCAAGGGCAGAGAGCCAAAATGTGGCTAATCCAGCACTGTGACAGCAGGGACCCTGGGAGCCACCAGCCCAAAGATTGAGGTCATCGGGATGTGGCCTTCCTTGGGGATCTCTGAGAAACTCCGCCATCTTCCCCTCTTCTCACCACCACTTCTGGATGCCCCACAGTGACCTGGGCACAAGGAGTTTTGACCTGAGGACACAGTGTAGGGAAAATAACCCCCCAGAATGGTACTCAATGAAAATAGTACGGAAGATGGTATATTTTAGTAGACCTATATAGATCGTATACAGGCAAATAACAAAAGAGAGTGGCTGACCTTTATGATGATAGAGACTTGCCATTGACTCCACATGGGAGGGATCTCTGAGAAGAGATCCTTTCCTGGTGGTGGTCAGCCCTTAAATGGGGTTTGGGGAGAGGTGGAGCCAGGCTCCACCCCTTCCCATCACACAGGTATTATCACCTCCACCTGTGCCCCTGTGGCTGACTCGGTGCTCACCTCAGGTGACCAATCAGTGGTTCAGGCCGTGATTCAACAGTTCCCATACACACAGTGGTGTGCACATATTTATCTCCAGCAACTCACACCAAGTACATCAAACCTGTCTTGTGCTTCCACATCAGCATTTCAGGGCTGGAGGCTTGCATGGGTTTTGCTTTGCCCTCGGGGCTCTTATGGAAGTAAACTTCGTGTCTTTGAATCAAAGCAAGCCTTTGGTTTCCAAAAGAATGGGCTCTCAATATCTTCACTGAGGTGAGGTCAAGTTCTCCTCGTCTTTGGGTACTCCGTGCTGTGAAACTGTGAGACAGCATTAGAGCCTGAAAGCCCAGGAGAGGGCTGCTGGCTTCTCCTTTGACACAGAATATTTGAGGGCAACCAAAATGTTCACTTGAGGTTAGGGAGAGGCCCTCTGTGCCCAAGGGCCAACTCAACACAACACCAGGAGTTGGACTCAATGATCGTTATGGCTCCCTTCCAACTTGGGTTATCCTATGATTCTATGAAAGTGATATAATCAAATTCCCTGGGAGCAAAAGGCTGCTCCAGCCCTCTGCTTCTAGGCTCACTTCTTGCAATAGGATTGAGGAACATTTCTGCAAGGCTACGCAAGTGGTGGCTTCCAGAGCATGGCTGTCTTGCTTGGGCTCATCACTCTGGGAGCACACAAGGGAACAACCACGCAGTGCGGGTGTGCGTGCACTGGTGGCTATGTTTACGTTGGTGGCTGTGCGTGCATTGGTGGTATGCATGCACCACTGGGTGCTGGGGAGCAGCACGGCCCCCACATTCGGTGCTGAAGCCTCACGTGATAATCAGCACCAAATGTGCATGTGCATAATGCGAGCAGAAGGAAAGCCTTCATCACACAATAGCTATTGCTGCAGCGGAAACAGCCTGGCTATTGTCTGAGGACCGTCCCCCCTTCAAGTTTACTACTTTTACTACTAGTCTGGCCTGGGAGCCTTTGTTGTTCCAGATGAAGCCAGGAGTTTGCTCTAAAGCCAACAGACAAGGCACACCAGAATGCCTACATTTATATACCCAAGCATGAGCCCATGTGCATGCATATCTCTGCATGCAGGTGCAAGCGTGCATGCACGTGTGAGTACCAGCCCATGTGAAGGCTCTCGCCCTCCTTCTACCCATTGCTGGGGGCTGGCAGGAGGCAGGGACCTGGCCTCACCCGCACTTCTGCAGGCGAGGAGGCCTTTGAGAGTCTGGGATAATGGCTAATAGAGCTGTTTTCCTCTGCTCTGCTTTCCTTCAAGTGAATTATCAGGGCCTTGCTGGGAATTATCCTGCCATTACCCGGTGCTCTGGGGAGCTGCCAGTGATTTACTTAACAGCAAAACAGCACAAAGAGCCGGACACGGCGAGAGCTGCGCCACCGAGCGAGCTGGGGAACGTGCGAGTGGAAGGAAAACGCCGTGGGAGCAGCTGGGATGTGGGGCTGCAGCCCTGACACATGCACTCACCACCACCCTGAAGCCTGGCAGAGAAGAGGATGCTCAGAAGAATGCGGCTTCCCAATTCCTTGCACACCCACCCCCATGAAAACCTAGCCCCTTGCACACCCAATCCCTTGCACACTTTTCACTATCACAAAGCCAGATGAAGGAGGGTGCAGGAAGTTGCCCATGCCCTGTGCTGGGAGCCGCCGTGGTACTCCCTCATCCCTTTTTAGAGCACCCGTGTGCTTCCCCCTTCCATCCCTGCTCCATTAGCTACTATGGAAACAAGAAGTCATCGCCTGGAGGTGGGGTTCAGCGACAGCCAAAAGGAATTCCTGCACCCAACTTTGCATCAGAGGCACAACCCACACAGCTCAGCTGAGGGACAAGGACAGTGTCCCCAGCCCCACAGGGCCATTTGTTTTCCAGAGCCCGGTCGTCCTTGCAGCGTGGCAATAAGGAGCGGATCTGCGGGGCCTCGCGGCTTCATTTCCGCTGCCTGGCCACTGATTTATGGGCCGGGGAATGCTGGGGAGGGGAAGCCCCTTCCTGTTCATTCCTGCAGCACCGTGCTGCTCCCTGTCCCCTCCTCCCAAGGGGGTTCACTGTGCACCCCTTTCTCAGTGCATCCTGATAACCGTCAGCATCCCAATGCCTGCCAGGGAGATGTCTCCACAGTGGGGCCACCAGGGGACCTGGGGACAAGGAGTGTGGCACATCTTGCGTGGAGACTGTGCCTGGCAGATGGAAAATGCTGGAAGTGGGAAGCAGAGCCCTTGGAAGGAGGAACTTTCCTTGAGGACAGCCAGCAGCCCATGACGGAGCTGTCCCAGCCTGACAGTGCCCACATGCCTCCTTCCAGCCTGAGATACCACGCTGTTGCATTGCGCACCCTGAGAACAGCGGCGTCGCCAGGACAGGGGACAACCACCAACATTGGGACAGCAACCAACACTGCCCAGGAAATCCTGACCCTCCCCAGAGCAGGCCCAGTCCCAAGAGCTGAAGAGAGAAAAGGAGGAAGGAAGCAGGAAAAAAGCAGTCTGGTCCCAAAAGGGAAGGTTGAAATATCCCTCCTATATGAAATCCTGCTTATCACAGCTGTCTCCATCGAAGCAGTAGGGTGCTGAGCATCCCGGTTTAGCTGGGAACAGGCCTGAGCTCCAGACTTTCCCAGTGTCCTCAATACTCCGTTCACTACTGCTTTTGGTCCCACAGGTATAAAAGGGGCACCCTAATAATGCACATCTCCTCTTGAGTCCAAGCAGCCACAAGATGAGACAGCCAGGTTTGGGCAAAAAAAAAAACCACAACCAGCAAAAAAAAAAAAGGACAGGGTTTCTTTTCCCTGACCCCTGCTGCACGAAGAGGCTGCGAGGCTGCTGGCTGCACAGCTCCTCTTGGCAGCAGCATAGATTTTGATCAGCTTGAAGCAATCGTGCAATCGCAGCCTGAACTTCCAGTGACTCATCCAGAGAAGGGAAACTTCCTGGCTTGTGTGTTCTTAGCAATTCTGGAAAAACTGCTATATTTGGCATGGAAAATAGGAAGGATTCCTCCGGCCACTCGAAATGGGAGCAGCAGAAATGACTCAATGGACAGCTTAAGAGAGCCGAACAAGGATGCTCTCTAAATTATTCATTGTGATACTCTGCATGGTGTGCCTTGCCCACAACAGTGTCTGCACACCGGATGATCCGGGCTCCGCCAGGAAGACGTGATTTATTGCTGCGAGAGCCGTCCCATGAATGCACTTCTGCTGTATGTTATTGACTCCGGACACGATGGACTGCTTCCCATTTGTTTGCCAACAAACACGGCTCCTAAAGGTACGATATTGTGCTTATCACTACACGTTGACCCAGCGTGAAAAATCTGCCAATTTATTTGTTGGTGACATCAATGGCTAGGAATGCATTTCTCGCCAGCTTCAAACACTTTCAACTGTTTCATCTACTATGCTGGGGAAAAAAAAAGAATAGGAAGAAACTCTTCTATGAATTACTGAAGTTGGTGGAGAGGGGGCTTTGTTCAGAGGGTTTGAAATGGATTCTGCATCTCTCTTCTTTTTTTTTTCTTAATGCTTGTCCAAATGGTTACTCGAGCAGCTCGTTCATTAGATTCCTGAGCTGGCAAAATGAAAACCATTATTAAAATAGATCACAACAGCCTCATCTAAAGGATGTGAATAAATCCAAAGGGGAAAAAACAAAACAAAACAAAACAAAACAAAAAAAAACAAAAAACAAACAGCACACAACTTTTCATGACAAATCTGTTCGAAAGAAAGAGAGAGCTGCGATCATTTTCCATTGGACGAAACGAAATGCCAGGCTCCCCCTGGCTGGTTAATGGAATTAAATACTCAGTTTGGTCATGCACTGCTTTTATCAGCAGATTCGATATCGACAGACAAATATGTGTAACGCAGCGAGACGCTTCACACTGCAGCTCCACATCAAGCTCTGTCCAGGAACACCTCCTCCTGCCGCTGCCCGGACTCCGCCATGCCCATGGACAAAAAGGCATTTGTCTGGTTGTCTTTTATTGCAGATTTTCAAGCTGTTCCCATGCAAGGAGGCCACTTGGCTGTGACAGGAGAGCTGTCACTTGCTCACTTGGAGCTCGCCGCTTGCTTGTAGCCCGACACTCTTGTAGAGTAGAACTGAGCACTCGCCTTGATTTTGTTGGCTTTTTCCCTCCTCCCTGCTCCTCCTGCTCTTTTCAAGGGTGTGACCACCCTGCCAAGCCTGGGCAGGTGCAGGGGCTCAGCCTGTGCATGGGGTGAGCTCAGAATGAGGTGCTCTCCCCCTGAGCCCCAGCAGGCAGGGCAGGAACAAGGCAGGCTGGCATCATACCAGAAAGATGGGGCTGCTCTAGGGTTCTGCTTTGCAGCCCCTAGAGATCTGTAAGCTGCTGGAGGCTTCTGGACCATCAATTATTTAATTCCCTCCAGTCATGTGGTCTTCATCTGAGTGCACCAGCCCCGGCGCAGGGGCAGCAGGGCTGGGCAGGGGGACGCAGTGCTGGCAGGGGGCTGGTGCCATCCAGAGCATGGAGCCAAGGGCTTTTCTTCCAATCTCCCATGGTAGCCCTGGGCAAGTTGGACCTCTGCTCCGTGCCTCAACTTCCCCACCCGGAAAATGAGTTCAAAGATTTCACATCTGAACTTTGAGGAAAGAGACCGCCTGCTGCCGCAGCTCACAGACACACACACGCTTTGCAGTAAAACGTCAAACAGGGCTCCCAGCCCTGCTACGATGCCACTCAGCGGGCTGCTTGTGGTCCTTGTTCGCCCCTCGTGGGCCCCCATTTGCTGCCTGCAGTTCTCGAGCTCAGCCAGACGGGCACGGCGCGGTGGGGCGGTCAGGAATGGCAAGCTGCGACAGGCGGGGAGGCTGGAGCTGGGTAGGTGTGTCCCTGTTACCCAATAAATAATACAAGCCCTAAAGCAGCCCATTGTAATTACAGGATTGTAATTACAGGGGCCCCGCGCGGATTGAAAACGAAAAGAGGGAGAAAAAAGGAAATCGAGGTTCTGCCTTTCCAAGGAAGGGAGCGCTCCGCTGGGAAAGCAATGGAAGGGAGCAGTGATTTATATCTCTCCAGAGGAATTCTTCTTCCCGGGGCCGCCCCAAGCGCCAAACCACCGCCAGGTTCAGCTGAGTTTCTAATCTGAATATTCATGAGGCAGTAATTAATTCTCTCAGATAACGATCCAGATTCGGGGTTGGCTTTGCCAGCGTGTGCGTGCGTGCGTGCGTATGTGCGCCTTCCTCCAGGTGTGCAGACAGCGAGGAGGGACAAGAGGAGCGCACAGTGGCTGACACGTGGCCGTCCCCGCACGACGATGTCCTGCAGAGCCCAGTGGCTCACAGGGAGGGGCAAGGAGGGCAGCACGCCATGGGGCTGTGTGCTGGCTGCGATCCCTGCCCCACTGCACATCCAGCTCCGTGTGAGCGTTCTGCCTCCTGCTAAGCAGATGGCAAAGACCTCGTGTTTGCAAAGCACTGGGAGAGGCAGAAGACAGAGGATCCGGCCTCGCCCTCTCCCTCATGCCTTCCTCTCTTTAAATCTCTTCTGTGCAGCGCTTTTAGCACTGGGGCAGGAGCCCCAACGAGTGAAACCGCATCTCTGGCCCAAGGCCCAGGCCCTGAGTGGGTGTGGGTGTGGGTGTGTGATCTCGGTGTGTTGCCCCCAGCTCAATCCATAGTGCTGCTCACTCAGAGTCACAGCCAACCTTCAAACAGGGGGAAAAGAAACAGAATGTTGATTAAAAAACAACAAAAAAAGAAAAGCAAAACAACCGCTTCCCGGATTTACTGAGCCTGCGCCCTGCTGCATGTGTCTCATCCCCCTGCCTTTGGAGCAGGCTGTCCCGAAGCCCTGCTCACCCTGCTCTGGAGGGAAAGGCAATAATCAGCTTTGCTGCCTCTAAAACCAGCTGGGGACCTCACATGGAACCGGGCAGGGAAGGACAGGGCTGTGAACCCCAGCTCCTGGGGCACAGTGCCACCGCCACGATGACATGATGTCCCTTGCTCCTGCAGGTCATATCCCCAGAGCACCCACGGGAAAAAGAAAGAGAAGCAGCAGAACCAGTGTGTTGTGCTACCCTGCTGCCAGCACCCATCTGAGGGAGGCAGAAAGGCTCTTGGCCATCCAAGGCCATGGTCGCTTGGTCAACCAACACCATGGTCTCTTGGACACCCAAAGTGGTGGCTCCGCTGAGAAGTCACTGAATATCTTGGATGTTGCAGGAACATAGTGTCATTGCCTGCTGGGCTCAGGGGACCGGGAGAGGTCACACTCCCTTTCCTACATACTCTGTTTGCTGGGGATAACCCTCCCTGCAAGCTGTCCCGACACAAGGCTCCACTTGGAGGTGGATGTCAGTGGGATGGTGCCATGTCCCACATGGCAGCCAAACATCCTCAGGCCATGAGAGCCCTGCAAAGTCTCCTGGCTCTGTTAGCATGGAGCTGGGAGACATCAGTGAGTCAGAGCCCAGTGTTGTAACGCGTGTAAGAGCAGGGATGGTCATAAGGTAGAGTGCAGGGCCTGCCTGGGCCTTTTGCAATCCCCTGGGGAAAGGCGAAAGCCGTGTTTCCATCCTTTAATTAAATGCAGTGCAGAGACCTGGGATCTCTACGGGAACACAGAGGTTGGCCCTGTCTGGGCTGGAGTGCCTCCAGTCTCCCAGTGATGCTCTTTGTGCCCGTGGGACACGGTGCCACGGGCGTCAGGGACAGAAGATGACACAGCCAGGATGTCATCTCTGTTGGCCTCGTATCCCGCATCCACGGCCTGACCTAGAAACACGTCTCGTGCCGGAGCGCAGCGATGCTGCAGGCTCATCCCTCTGTTTTTCCAGCGCAGCTGAGTGACAGTCGCCCCTCCCCTGCCTCTCCGATGAGCATAATGAGAATTTCCTCCGAGGAGCAGCTTGCTGCGATGAAATAATCGCCTGAGCAGCAGGATCTTCGGCAGGGATTAAGCAGACAGCTTCTTGCTGAGCTGGGGAAACGGCCAGCGAGGGGGGAAAACTCCGCTCTCCCCCTCCACCAGAGCCATCACAGGGCTGAGCTGCGGGCACAGCCTGGAAACTTCCGTCCCGCTGCCGGGGCACTGCCGTACAATCCAATCCCTCCAACTCCTCCTCCTGCTGAGCCGTTCCCCAGCCCGGCAGGCAGGAGGGGTGGAGGAGAGGTGAAGCAGCAGCTGCCTTTTACAGGCAACAGTAGATATATATTTTTTGCGGCGGTGTTGTTTCCTTTTGGACCACTGAGGCAGAAAATGCCACACGGCGGCTGCCTCCCAACGCCTCGCACGCACGGCGGGATGGACGGCTCGCTGTGGGTTTCCCATGCTTTTGCTTGGTGTTTTTTTTATTTGTTGCTCTGTTTTCCTTTCCTTCCTCCCTCTCTCTGAGTTTTCTGCGGGGTGTCAGCACGACGCTCCCTGAGGATTCCTCCTTTTCTCCCCCAAATCTCGCACGTCCCGTTTTTAAGTCGTCCCTCTCTCTTCAAGTGTTCTTGAGAAGTGGGAACCGAGCCCGGAGGAACATCACTTTTTTTTTTTTTNCGGGGGAAACCCTCTTTTTTTTTTTTTTTTTTTTTTTGAGGAGAAGACGTGCGTTAGAGCCAAGTTATGCTTTATTTTAGGGCTGTGCTTAGTGGTTTTGTTTTCGTTGTTTTCCTCTTTGGGATGGACCAGTGGCTGCCAGGCCCTGCCCGGCTGTGGCACAGCGACAGGACCCCAATTCCACGCGGCCACGCCACGGGCAAACTGCTGATCCCACTGCTGCATATGGGGACGTTTCGGGGCAGGACACGGGACCCCGTGACCTCAGCGTCGCTCAGTGTCCCTCAGCCCGAGGTCCCCCGCTCCGCTCCACGAATCCGTGGAGAGCGCGCTCCGGGCTTTCAAACCCACTCTGTTTTAGACAGACAAGCGCTTCAGCCAATAAGAGGCCGCAAAGCGTCAACACTGCGTTCGCTCTGCTCCGTCAGCCAATCCGCGTCGCGGAAACGCTATATCCCGCCCTCCGAGGACAGAGCTCCGCCGTGTGGTGGCGGCCATCTTGAGTGTGGCAGAGACGCTGCTCCGTCTCTTGTGGCTTTTTTCCATCTCCTTACCCTTTTTTTCGCCCCGACCGCACCGAGAAAGGTTGAACCGCGCCACCGCCGTGCCCGCGGGGCTTTTGTTGGCAGCGGAGCGGCTCCCGTGGAGCGGTGAAGCCGTGCGATAGCCCCACGAAAGGCTCCCGGCGCCATCTTGAGTGTGGCAAAAACTCCCTCGCTCCGAGCGCCGGTGCCCCCCGTTACCCCGAGCGGGACTTCGA
>VXAB01004479.1:6068-36435 GCA_013399175.1 Odontophorus gujanensis
CCCGCCGCCATCTTGAAATCCGAGCCAGAAGCCGCGCGCCGCCGTGGCAGGAGCATCCTCGGGGCGGGGGGGCGGAGCGGCAGGGCCGGGACGCGGGGCNGGGGGTGCAGTCAGGAGAGAGGATGAAGGAAACGTGCCGGATCTGCGCCCGCGAACTGTGCGGCAACCAGCGGCGATGGATCTTCCACACGGCGGCCAAGCTCAACCTCCAGGTGCTGCTCTCCCACGTCCTGGGCAGGGAGCTGTGCAGGGATGGCAGAGGAGAGTTCGCGTGCAGCAAGTGTGCCTTCATGCTGGACCGCATCTACAGGTTCGACACGGTGATCGCGCGCATCGAGGCGCTGTCCATCGAGCGCCTGCACAAACTGCTGCTGGAGAAGGACCGCCTCAAGTTCTGCATCGCGAGCATGTACCGCAGGAACAACGAGGAGCCCGGCACGGATGAGAGAGCCGGAGATGGGACTGTGGACCTTTCGAACCTGCCTGATGCGCGGTACGCTGCGCTCCTTCAGGAGGACTTTGCTTACTCTGGGTACGAATACTGGACGGAGCAAGATGAGCACGGGCTGGAGCCTCACAGCTGCCATGCTTTGGAGGGAGCTGCCAGCCGCCCGCGGCGATGCCGGGGCTGTGCCGCGCTGCGTGTGGCTGATGCCGACTATGAAGCGATCTGCAAAGTGCCACGGAAGGTGGCCAGGAGCATCTCCTGCGGGCTGTCCAGCCGATGGTCAGTGAGCATGGGCAACGAGGAGTCATCTGTATGTGACCCAACGGAGTCTGCTGGCGCCAGGGGGCCTGTGGATGGGGAGAGCATGGAGGAGGGCACGCCCGCGTCCTCTGTTGAGTCTCTGGACACAACAGTGGAGGCCAGTGCTCCGCAGCAGAAGGATGAAGATGTGGATAAGGCGGTGAAGGGGAATGGAAAGTGTGATGATTTTGCAGAGGACCGCACGACCCCTAGCTCGTCACTGAGCGGGAACAGGCTGGAGCTGGCCCTCAGCTTGATCAAGGGGTTAGACTACAAACCCATCCAGAGCCCACGAGGCAGCAGGCTGCCCATTCCTGTGAAGTCCTGCTTGCCTCCCCCCAAGCTCAGCCGTGACTTGGCAGATGGAAGCGCTTCTGCTGGCTTAGCGTATGCTGGTTCTGGTTTCCTGAATGCAGACAGAAAATCCTTTTCCAGAGCTCCTTTGGGTCTTCCTCTGGAGATTCCTGATCTGCAAGAGCTGTGGGACGACCTCTGTGAGGATTATATGCCACTGCGGGTACAGGTAGAGGTCATTGTGCAGCCGTTCGATTGAGCAGCCGTCACTGCTGCTCGGCCCTTGGGACCATTAGGCATTCTTCTGTGTTGAGATAACACAGATAGCCACGTGTAGCTGAGCCAAGGGCTAAGAATAGGCAGCTCAGTCCTTTTTAGGTGTGCTTTCTCTCTCCTCTTGTCATTCTCCTGTCATTTGTTTCCCCTTTGTGTTCTGGGAAATGAAGCTCCTCTCCCTGTGAATGCAGCTTGCTAGCAAGCTCTGAGCTCCTTGCAGGCTTTCACATTTTCTGCTGAGAAAATACCAGTTTCACTTTAAGAAGCTGATTTGACTTTTACCCACAACCAGAGGGAGAGTTTTAAGCTTCTGGGCATGTGCTTTTCAGCAAATGTGTTTTCTTTGTGCGCTGGTAATGGTGGATGTCAGGATCCTGCCTGTCAGCTGCCACCACCGCCCTGCTCTGCAGATCAGGGCTTGGACCAGCTGAGCGTGCTGCTCTGTGCAGGGAGCTGTGGCGCGTGCCCTGAGGAAAAGGTGTTTTCCTTGCAGGTGGATCTGTGCCAGGGGATGACTTTAGGGTTGGTATTCTAGATAATTGGTTTATTTTCTGATCCTTTGGAAAGATTCATCCGTTAACGGCAGGTGTTGCAAAAAGGCAGCCAACGCTCCTATTATCTGTGTGGGTGGTAGTCCTCGTGCAGCTCTGGGTTGCTCTGTTTTGCTGGCATTTATGAATTCGTCATTAGTGTGCAGTCAAAAAGCTGAACTTGTAACTCCTTCACCACTTTCCATAATGAATAGAGGGCCACAGTCAGCTTCAATTCAGGAATATCCATGTCAGGCTAATTGCATTCGCATTAGCAGCCTTAGTGCTGCCTAATTCTCTAGATAGCCTCAGGGATTAGAAAAAAGCTAGTTTATTTCTATGGCAACTGATGCTGTGCTCAATTATGCTTCCTATTCAGCGGGTGCTGCTTACTGCCCCATCTGCTCAGGCGTTTTCCTGAGCTTTGTGCTTTTCCCATAAAGCTCGGATCAAGAAATTGCTAGGGCGGGATGTAGGACACCAAAAACTAATCTGCCTCACAAAAGCGTTGCCCTTGCAGCCGTGAGTGAAGATGTGAAGCAGGGTGTGGGCGCTATATGCTGTGCTGCTGGAGGCTCATTTTCACAGCTGGGGGTGTATTTACCACGTTAAAACAGGCTCTGTCTGAGCAGAACGTGGTGCAGTCAGTGTGGCATGCTTATGGCTTCCCTGCGTGTTGTGCTTTGCTGCCCATTTGCAAAGGGCTTTGGGGGAGCTTCTCTGGGCCCCAGCCTCTGTCCTCTGATGCCCCTGCTGGGTGTTGTCCTGCCCATTTCGTGCTGTGACAGCAGTACCTAGCTTGAGTGCAGGGTGTGGCATAAGGGAACAGTGCTTCTGTTTTGTTTTATTTTATTTTTATAAGATCACACTTCCCTTATTGCTCTCTGAAACCGCAGTCCTACTTTACGTTTATGGCTGCAATCTAGTGTCTGGGGCATGTAATCCCTTAGGTAACCGTGCTCTTGGGCATTTTCTTTAAATCAACAATGCTCCTCCTTCACCACTGCAGCTCCAGGAAGATGCCATGGAGCCAACCCTTCATCAGGCGTGCTCTTAGCTGCCTGTGGTGCTGTGCTGGCAGCCAGGGAAGCAGTGTGCTCTCACAGCCTGTCTTTTACACACTGTTTGGTGCAGATGTGAGGCTTAGACAGTGCAGGGATTATTGCTCTTGTTTTCTAAAGAAGCATTTTGTCTCGGTTAGCGGGTGTTGGCATTGGAGCTGCACTGAAGAGAGGGCACTGAGAAGAGGTTTACAATTATAATACTGATTTAGAGGGGAAAAAGCTCACCGTGCTGCTGCTGACAAGAGGCGGCTGCAGTGAAGGAGGAGGAAAATGTGGGGAAGGGGAAGTAGAGGTGAAAGTGTGCCGTTCCCGTTCTCAGTGTGTGGGTATGTCTCATGTCAGCTGGGGTACTGAATTTGCTGTGGCTTGTGGAGCTGAAGGGAATTGCATCGGGGTGTTGGAGCACAGGGAGCTGTGAGGAAACACAAACGGAGGGGGTCAGAGCAGGGGGTGACTGCCTGCTCCTAGCAGGAGAGAAATTGGTGAGGAGGGTGGAAGGTTGTGGGTGTAGTCTGGCGGAATGTAGGAAGGAGTTCAGCTCAGTGCTGGCTTTGTTCAACTGAAGCTGTTAGCAGTGCACTCAGGAAGGAGGAAGGTTTCAGGAATGTCACTTGGCTGTGGGTTCACAGTAAGGGAGTGAGGAGAGGCAGGCAGCCTCAGCAGAACCTTGGGCAGCTGGGAACCTCTGCCAGGTCAGGCAGAGGGCAACCAGGTGCCAGCCACCACCCAAGGGAGGGCAGGCACGGGCATCGTGGTGTTCTGGAGATGCAAAAGCCCAGAGGGGCATGCTTGAGCCCACCCTGCAAGGTCTGTGAGAGCTGCCAAACAGAATGGAAGCTGGTGCAAGGTTTGAATCATTTCTCTCTTTTGTTTTTCTTCCTCTTTTTTCACTCCAGAATCTGCAGGATGAACATCAGAAGTCAGCTTCAGGTGATTCTGCATCAAGGGAGCACGCTCCTGATCTGTATGCTACAGAACCGCAGGGCAAAATCCAGCAATTTGAAGCTGCCAACCAGGTATTCATTTGCAAACAGCAAATTCAGTGCATAATGAGTCTGTTGTAGTTAGTACTGAAGGGTGCCCCTGGGTCTCACCAGAGGCAGACACCTGCACCTCCCATCCAGCAAGGGAGTGTGTGCTGGCCTGCGATCTTGGTGCTGTTGTCTATAGCTTGAGTTAAAAGCATTTGCTTCTTTTCTTTTCTCCAGCCCTGCTGTGTAAATTTTCTGTATTTTATTTTTGCAAAGCATGGTTTTGAAGTTTCCCACTTGCCTGGTGAGCCTTCTGAGAGATGGTGAAGCAGAGATACATAGGGCTATTTCTCTGACCCGTGGGTTTGCACAAGTTGAGCCTGGTGCAGGAGGGAAGGGCACCTGCCTTTTTAGATGGCTGCTGCCTTTTATATGTTATTTTTTTGCAAGCTTTAAGGGAGATCAGTGCAGAGGAGGGTCCCATCTTCACTTAGCTATGTGGGTTGTAACTTTATTTACTAGGAAAACTGAGATGCCTTGAAGCAGATCAAATTTAACATGTGTTGCAAGGGGTGGATGTTCTTGGTTGTGCTCTTGAACTCTAAGGTAAACTGTATCCACTGGGAAAACAGAGGGATTAAATGGGAGAAAACAAACAAAACAACAATAAAAGTGTTGGAACACAGTCTTTATTTGTAATCTGAGGTCATCTGTGAGCTGTTGGATCTGCTCAGTCACAGAGGTTGACAGAGAAATAGAACAGGCCCAAGGCTCAGTAGATGCAGTTGCGGTGTTTAAACAGTTTAGGGGGAGTGTCTCGTGGAGAAGAGATAACATGACAGGTGTGTAAGCTAATGAATAACAAGAAGAGATCATGTGGCAGTGCCAGCTTCTGATGAAACTGAGGCTTGAATCGGTTCCAAAGAAGATGCATATCGTCTAAGAATGGCAACAAGCAACATGTTAAATGCTAATAAGCAGTTGCTTAACAGTTTGCACTGCCCATATACATCTTGGTGAAAGCAGAAAACTGTCCTAAAACTGTTTGAGATAATGTTACTCTCTTTTAGGTAAAAAAAAAAATCTAAGGCAGAAGTTTCTCAGGTTGTAAATCAAAGGCTGGAGCTAACGAGAAGTTCCCCTCTGTAGCCATGCTGATGGCATGCTGGCACTCCTTAGATTGCATTGCTCTCAAGCCAGAACTTGAGGCTGGATAAGCCACTGGTCTGCTCAAATGTGCAGTCACCTCGGCCAGCAGACCTGCAGCTGCTGCAACAGTACCTGGGTGACAGAATGAGGCAGCAAGAGGAGGGGCTGGAGGATGGTAAAGGTGCATCTGCAGCGTTCTGGGGGACATCAGAAGCAGAATAAACCATTATTAGAATGCATAGTTTCTCTATGTGTGGTGGTTTGTTGTTTTTTTTTTTTGTTTTTTTTTTTCTATTGTGTGTGTTCAGATCTGCTGGGAAGTGTTTGAGCCGAAGTAGCTCTTCCCTCCTAAGGGAACATGCATGCTAGGAATTGGGAAGGATCACGGGCAGTCTGAGTAAGCCTGTCACAGAGTATGTGGGAGGCAGCATGGTATGTGAACCCAAACATGGAACCTCCACCCTGCATGTGTGGTTGCATTGCAGGGATTAAAAGCTCTAGAAATCTTATTGAGGAAAGAGATTTGTTTATTCACTGCTCTCCACCCAGCACAAACAGTGTTTACAGGCTTTGGAAGGTGGCTTGTTTGTCTTGATCTGGTGAAAACTTGGGCAGTGTGGACTTAATTTAAGGGTGTTTTAGCATTGGACCAACATCTTTTTGTGTTCAGTTATTACAGGAAAAGCTGAATGAACTGAATTTTGAATTAAAATCTACCCGAGAAACAGCACAGAGACACGAGCATACAATTCAGAGTCTGAATGAGGCCCTGAAGAGCAAGGAGAGTGAGGTAACAGTATAGGATGGGTGGGGAGGGTTGGTTGGTGCTCACTGAAGGCGTGCTAGCTATGTAGGCAGTGACTGAAAATAAATGCTTTAGCCATTTCTGTGCATCCTGAATCTCATTAAATTAGTTGCTGAGAAGCTCTTGTTGTGAGACACTGATGTATCATAATCCATGCTGGAGGCTTGGAATGGAAGGGTTTATGCTTGGCTTGCCAGTGACTGTGCTTTCCATCCTTTGACTCACAGGCAGAAGAGCTGTATCATGTCATTGAAGGGCAGAATGAGACAATGGCCAAGCTGCAGGACATGTTACACAGAAGCCAGCTGGGGCAGTTGCAGGTACATCCTGGGAAAGCCTGAAATACATCTGTTTTGGTGCTGCAGGGATTTTGTTTTTTAAATCCAGCTTGTGAAGTGAATCTTCAGTTTCACTGCTTCTCTCTCTTGGCAGATGTCGGAGAGCACACCTTCATCTCAGGAGCAACAAGTGGCACTGCTTGATCTTCAGAACACGCTTTTCTGTACACAGTTGGAGGTGCAGAAACTGAAAAGAGCTCAGCGCCAGAAAGAGCATCAACTGGTTGAAGCCAGGAGGGCTGCCCAGCTCCTAGAGACCACGGTACATGAGGAAGAACAGCAGAAAGAGGCAACCTGGAAACACAACCAGGTATGACTCACTTAGCCTGGAAGTGTCCTCAGTTGTAAGGGTTAAGTTAGTGTAGTCAGTGCTCTGCTCTCATTCATCACTTCTGCCTGCACCAGTGTGGACACTTGACTAACCCTGTCTTGAATATGGCATGGAGAACTTTGTAGCCTCCTTGTCTTCCTCTCTGAGGATTTAGGATCCACAAAGACAGGTGATAGAAATTGTTTTGTGGCATGTACACTTCTAACTGTTAGAAACCTCCTGTCTATTTTTGCTGTGTTACAAAGTTCATATCTGCTGCTGCAGCAGGTTAGCTGTTACAGATGGTAAAGCTCTGCCTGTGACTTGACTAAAGCGTTTAGATGGATGCATTTCCTGGAAGGGAAATAAATTCCAACTTCACTATAAAAGCGTATTTTGAGATGTGAAAGCTGGAGTAGTGCAGAGCATTTTTGGCTGCTCTTGTGGCAGTCCTTGTTGTTCTCTGTTCCTTCAGATTCAGCTACTCTTTGCAGGTCTGTTGAGGACTAAATGTCAAGGTGTGTGCTTTTCCTTCACAGGAGCTGCGTGCTGTGGTACAGCAGCTGCAGGCAGAGCTGCAGGACAAAGCTCAGCAGATCCAGACTGTGGAGTGGGAAAAGTGCCGTGAGCTGCAGGCACAGGAGCAGAGAATTCAGTGTTTGAGTCAACACCTGGCTCGCAAAGAGCAGCTTCTCCAGGTGAGATGCAGAAGGATTCGAACTGAGCATAACTAGCCAGGGCCCCTGCTCCTCCTCCTTTGGTATTTGGAGATGCAGAAGTTGGTCTGTAGCTTTCATGCATGCCCCTCAGAGAAGGAAAGGAAAAAGGTGCTTCTGTGTTCCTCCAGGTAAGGAAGTTGGCCCAGGTGTCCAAATACATCAGCTCACAGCATGGTGAGCCCTGTCAAGCACTAGTCAACCAGGTGCAGGTGTTCGAATTCCCATTAGTGCAGGGAGTTGATCAGGTACACAGTCTCCTGTCTGGAGGCTTTCTGGACTGAGAGCTATATTGGGTTGTGTGCTACTTCTTTAGGAATCAAGGGAGCTTCTACAATGCCAGCAAAGCTTGGGCAGGAGCTCTGCAGCCATGGATGCTATGCTGGAGAAACTGCAGCAGCGAGTCAGTGACAGGGATGCTGCACTGGAGGTGAGCACTATCTATTAGTAACACATCCCTGTTTTTTGTATGGCTCAATCTTTGAGTTACCATCAACAGTACAGCCCCGTGCTGCTCCCCATGTTCCTCATGGCCCATTCTTCCAGAGAAGCCTTCTGTAAGGGTGTGCTGAGCTGCCTCATGCAGAGCAGTGAGCTGCAGAGCCTTTCTATCCCACTCTGAGTATTTCTCTCTTGCCATTCTAGAGAGCAGTAGATGAGAAGTTCTGTGCCCTAGAGAAGAAAGAACAAGAGCTACAGCAGCTCCGTCTCTCAATAAAAGAGCGTGGAGGTGACCTGGAGAGGCTGCGCAATGTCCTGTCCAGCAACGAGGCCACCATTCATGTGAGTCCTTGTTCCTCCGTGTGTGGAAGCAAGCCTGGCTGAGTTGTGGAGCAAACTTTCTGTGAGTGCTCTGCCCTTTGTTGGGGAGAGCAGTTGCAGGGTGTTGCTTCCTCTGTTCCTGGGGCTCTTGTGTTTCTGGGCTGAATGTAGAGGTGAGAATGGTGCCTGGAAAGGATGGAGGTGTGTGTGTGTGTGTGTGTGTTTGTTTAGGATAAAGTCCTTGTCCCTGACTGAGCTCCTTCTGTTGTTTGTCCTTAGAGCCTGGAGAGCCTCTTGAAAGCTAAAACACTGGAACTAGAGCAGATGTCAACAACCTGTGAAAATCTCCGCTGGCTCAAGGAGGAGATGGAAGCCAAATCTTGCAGCAGGCAGAAGGAGCAGGAGGGGATCATCCAGCAGCTGCAGACTTGCCTGCATGACAGGAACAAGGAAGTGGAGGTAAGGCCTTTACTTGGACTCCCAATCCTTCAACCAATTTGTCTGCAGAGAGGGTGGTCCACAACCAGAGCCTCTTGTCTGCCTACTGCTAAAGTGGTTTCTAGTGCCTTGGAAACTGACATCTTTCAGCACATGTGAATACCTGTGCTTTCTTAAACACTGTTGTCTCAGCTCCATCTGGACTGAAGAGCTGTTTCTCCCTGAACAGCTTGCAGTATGTTCATAGCAACGTCTCTCCATCTCTCCCTTCCTCTCCTTTTGTGCAGGAGCTTACAGCGACTCTGCTGTGCAAGTTGGGCCCAGGACAGAGTGAGGTAGCAGAGGAGCTGTGCTTACGTCTTCAACGCAAGGAAAAAATGCTGCAGGAGCTTCTCAGTGACAGGAACCGTCAAGCTATGGAGCATGATGCTGAAATCCAGGAGTTGCTACAGGCCATGAACACCAAGGAGCAGTGGAGCAAAGTGAGTTGTGTACTGTGCTGCAGTGGGGATGCTGGGATGGATGATTCTGCCTCGTGCTAAGCAAATGGGAGCTGCTCTCTGGCTGCTGTTGGTGCTGTCTTTCTGGAGCTGCTGGGTGCTGGAGGATCACCGAGCTGCTTTTAGGTTGGTCACGTGATGACAGGAGCAGTTTTAAAGCAGGAGCACTTGTAGCAGTGTTCAGCTGTCAGATCCCTGTCACTGAGTGGCTTTTCAGTGTTTGTGTGTGATAGGGAAGAAGGTGTGGATCCTCCTGGGTATCCATGTTCTCAGGCTTGGGGCAGTGAAGGGACCATGGGGTGGGGTTGCTACTTGTGAAGGTCAGTGCTTAGCAGAGCAGAAGGAAAGACTCAGCTGTTTCTTGTGTAGCTCAGGGCTCTGAGGAAGCTCTGCTCACTGCCTTCAACTTACACTTCAGTTAAACTGCTGCAGGATCCTGGGTGTGTTAATGCCACAATTCCTACTCTGCCTGCTCCTGCACACTGGATACGACTCGGTGTTAACTGAGATACTTTGCATTGAGTTTTCTTTCATTTAAAAAAAAAAAAAAAAGAGGCTGAAAGGACAAACTGCTCCCAGACTTTGCAGAACACTTTTATTATCAAGTGACAGAAAAATATCAAGGTGTTTTCCTGTAGTCTCTAAGAAAGTTGAGGTCACAGCCCCATCTTCTCCTATGTTTTACTTTTTTTTTGCTCCATCAGGCCACTACTGAGAAAATGGTGCATGCTTTGGCTGAAAGGAACTGCGAGTTACAGCTCTTACGCCAGCACGTGTTGAGGAAGGAGCCTGTTGGGATCCAGGCTACTGGTACCAGTCTGCTGAAGCAGGACAAACAACAGCCTGTACAAGTAAGAGTCATGTACTGTGTTTTGCCTGTGGCCTTGGGGCTCCAGAGGGAGCTCATTGCCACAGGAGGAACTGAGAGCTCGGAGTGCCACAGAGAATGGTAGTACTGAAAGTGGGATTAGGAAAGAGGCTTAGGAGGGACAGAGGAAACTGAGGAGCAGATATGTTGCCTGGCTGCTCTGACCTTGATTCTTGTAGCCTTTGTCACTCAGTGTCACTCTTGTTTTGATCAGGCAGTAAGCACAAGTGAGTATGAAAAAAATCTGCCTTCTGACCTTCCAGCGTTGACCCAATCCTTCCTTGGGTTGGGCTGTGCCGCTGCATTGTAATCCCCTCCCTGACATTGTCACATTCTGGATGGGACAAGGGAGCTAATTTTAGGTCTCACTAATTCTTGGCAGAGCCTGCTGGGTGTTTACTGTCTCTTCCACAATTGGAGTTGGTATTTTTAAAGCAGCTTTGCTAAAAAACCCTTTGAGGCTGAGCACAACTGTAAGGATACATATGCCGTGTTCCTGCTTGAGCAGCTGTTAATGGTTTAGCGGTGAGATGGCACATTGGAAGTTTTTAAGCAGCTGCAAACAGGTGGCTCACTTCTATTCCCAGGATGAAAGTGAGCTCTGGAGACTTTCCGATATGTCTATCTGGGCCAAGCATTGTGTTTTCCTACCTGCATAGTTCCCCTGGGCTATGTCCTTAGATGAAGATACAGGTCTATGCAGAGTCTCAATTGAAAGATGTGCTTGCTGCAGTTGAGTCAAACTTTCTTAATCCTGACCATAAAGAAGCTTGCTGCCAGCAACCTCTTAGTTGGAAATAAAGTAAGGCTGGAGTCCTGCCGCTCAAACATGCGACTTCCATCTTGTGTGCAACTCTCTTGTCCCCACTCTGACTAGTTCCTATCATTGCTTTGTCATGTTTCAGGGCCATTGACAAAGCGGTCAGCAGCTTTGCTGCAGCCTTTAGAGCCCTGGAAGGTTCTGAGGCTCCCTGTAAAGATGCAAACCTGGAGGCTTTTGTATTTTCAGGATGTACTACAAAGAGCTTGTGGAGCTGCAGCCCTTGCTGGACCACCACAAGAGGACAACAGCTGCTTGACAGAAGGAGGTGAGTGACAGTTTTCAAGGTCCTCAAACAAGACCAGGACTTTTTTGCTGTGGAGGAAGCATGCAAGCATGCTTACATTAAACCATTAGAGAATAAAGAGCCTGGGGCAAGAGCAAGTGTTCTGAAATGAAGCTGTGCCTCTCCTTTGGATGATGGTTCATGGTTATCTTGGGGGAGGGTTGATTTGAGGTGAGATACTTCAGTGCAAGCAGTTGTGTAGCATTCAGTGAAGGGATTTTGACTTTGTGGTTCAGATAAGGATGAGAACAATGCAGCTGGTTCATGTTGTGCCTTACAACCAGGACATATTGTCTTTGCCAGGGTTAAGACAGTAGACCTGGGGTATTTCTGTTGTCTTGGGCTGCTGTTTAAGAATCAAGAAGGGAAAATGAGTGTTTAGTAAGAGGCAGTGTGGTGAGGAGTGTAATCAGTGTGGACTGGTCTTATTAAAGAGGGATTCTGTCTGATCTTGCAGTCGGAAGGAGCAGCTGACACACAGTAACACTGCAGTAACCAAACTGTCTTTGCAATTGCAGCATCAGCGGCAGAACTGGAGAAGGATCTTGTTAATGCCAAAGAGGAGCTGGAGCTAATGGCAAAGAAGGAAAGGGAAAGCAGAGTGAGTTCGTACTGAAGCCTGTGCTGGTATTCCTGCTTACAGGAGACCCTTGGGCTGCTCCTTGTGGAGGTTTTGCCCTCCTCCCCTCCCCTCCCCCCCCCTATCAGTATGCCTCAGTGAGAGATGGGGCAGCAGCTTGCTGTAGAGTTTTGCCTTTCTGAAGTTTTTCACACCCTCCTCTTTTGTACCTAGCGGGAGCTTGCTGCTCTCCAGTCTGTTGTGACCACGCAGGAGGAAGAGCTGCAGGTGCAGGCTTCTGATATAGAGTCTCTGACCAGAACCATCCAGATCAAAGAGGACCTCATCAAGGTGAGATAACGTGCTGTGCTGGGTCAGCTGCCTCTGAGATGGCGGCAGAGGAGTCTCTTCTTTCCCCCATACGCTGTCCTTTATGGTTACTCATTTTCAATGAATGGCAAGACTTCAGAAAGCAAGCTGCAGATAGCCGTGACCAAGAGCTTCTGCTAAAGCAGGGAGCCTCTTCAGAGTAACGTGCCTGTTTGTGGATCACTTTGCTTTTGGTTTGCCTACAGCCCTCTGTCTTGGGCCAGAAGTTATGGGCCTCAAACCCTGAGAGTGTCATCATTAGACATTTTGCTTGCAATTTTCTCAAGTGCTTTAAGCAGATGTTGTGTTCCTTCTTATTTCTTGCTCCAAGCAGTTGTTTATGGTTAATGCACGCTGGATGCATTGGCATTTCTTTCTTAGGAGAACCCGGGTCTTCTCTAACACTGGAAAATGTTGATAACTGCATTCCAGGGAGGGTCACAAGGTCCCAGCTGTCCTTGTTATTGATCCCTTCTCCACAGATCCCTCCTGCTCTTGCTTTTCAGGATCTGCAGATGCAGCTGGTGGATCCTGAAGAAATTCCAGCAGTGGAAAGACTGACACAAGAGGTGCTGGTGCTTCGTGAGAAAGTGGCCGTAGCAGAGTCGCTAGGACAAGAGGCTACTGGAAACAGAAGGCAGCAGGTAGTGTGTCCTGCAGGGCATGTTTGAATGTATTTGTGTTTTATCTGGTACTCAGTTACCATGCTTTATTCTCAGCTGTTGGATGTGCTGAGGTGTGCATGTTCTTTAAAGCTGGCTGTGTATAACAGAGGGGATACAAAGGATTGGTTCCCTTTAGTGTTTGTCTCAAGGGCGTGGACTTCTGGGGGGTGGTGTCCAGGGTTGGCAATACTCAATTGCTTGAATACAAGCAAGAAAGGTGTTGGTGCATCTGGAAGAGGAAACCACTGTATTCCTGAGCAGCCAGATGCCTCCTTTGATTCTGCTGAGTGTTACATCTTGTCTTTTCTCTCCAACTCCTCCAATCAGTTGTTACTGATGCTGGAAGGGCTGGTGGCTGAGAGGAATCGGCTAAATGAGGCTCTCCAGGCAGAGAGGCAGCTCTACAACAGCCTGGTAAAGTTTCACACACACCCAGACAGGTAAGCAAGGCTACCTTGTCTCCATGCTGCCCTGCTTTGTTGCCAGGGTTTGTGTGTGTGTGGGGGCCAGTGGAGCAACCCCTGAAACAGTGATTGTTTGAGAAGCCCAGATCTTAGGCTGCCTTTTTCCTTTAAAGAGACTACAGTGGCCAGCTTTAAATAATACATAACCTCCCCCGGTTGCTGTCTCTTGTTCAGGCCCTGGGATTTCCATCCCTGTTCCTTGGCTTACTCGCTCCCTGCTCAGTTTCCCACCCACATTTGGCCACCTTTCAGAGGCTGCTGTTTTCACCCTGCCAAATTCCTCACCAACTGCTGGGTTGATGAAGATCTGTCTGGGTGCTTATCTAGGAGGCTGTCCCACAGTGGCTACAGCCACGTTCTTTGTACTCCATGCTAATCCCCTGCCCTTCATGGGGCTGCAGCCTCTGGGATATTTGAGCTACCTGACAGCAAGAGAGCACGTATGTGAAGTGCTTGGGTAAGTACTGAAGAGCAGCTGTGACTAGGGGTCTCCTACATGGGCTGGAGCCTTTTTTGGGAACGCTCTGGGACGGTTGAGATGTGAGGCTGGAGGTGTCTGAGCCACCCATGGGGAGCATGCAGGGCCTGTGCCCGGGGGAAATGGAAGTCCTGGATGGAGGAGCCAATTGGGTGTGCATTTGCTGCACCTGTCTAACCCTGTTCCTTTCTGTGTGGTGTGTCTGCTTAGCGCCGCGAGAGACCGCACTCTGCAGGTGGAGCTGGAAGGGGTCCAAGAGCTCCGGGGACAGCTGGAAGAAGCTCTTGGACGAAGCTTGGAGCGTTTGAGCAGGCTGGAGACACAGGGCCCCATAGGAGGTGGGGAACAGGAGCGTGTGAGAGTCCTACCCCAGCATGCCTTCTGAGCACTGGCGCTCGCCCGCCTGCCACGGAAATGGTTCACTAACAGAGCGAGCCTGTCTCACTGACTCTGGGAGGGTTGCTTTGGTACTTAGTAACGGTACGATAGAACTGGTGCAGGGCTTTTGGTTTCATTTTTGAGCTGCTTTGGAAATGGCAATCAGTGCAATTCACCTGTGTCTCATGTATGTTCCTGTCTGACTCACCCCGGTGCCCGCTGATGTATTTGCACATTCAGATCATTCCATTTTAGTTGATTTCCTTCCATTTCCCTCTCCCTACCCCATGGGCCAAATAAAGATTCCCTTTCTCTGAAGGAAACACCAAATGTTCTCTCTCATCTCCCAAGTGCATGAGTGTGGATTTTTGTGTTCCCTCCCCACTTTTCTACCCAGTGCCATCACCCTCTTGGGCTGATGGCTACTGGCACAAGAGGAGTGTGTGGAGATATGGGTTCCAGAGCCAGAGAATTTGAGAAGGGCTGCAAGAGCTTCTGGCACTTGCCTGGGGTTTCTTCCACAAGTCTCTTGGAGTGTAGAACCAACGGTTAGTTTCATGTTCAAACCAAATCCTACTCCAGCGTTGATTTCACTGATTTTTAGGGTTGTTTTTTTTTCTTTTCTTTTTTTTCTTAGATTTGTTTTTCCCCTGATTGTAAGTTGCTGCAGCCTGGCTTACGAAGTGCCTTTGCAGGAAAGCTTCCTCGCCCCTGAAGGGGCCTGGGCTGGGTCTACTCCTGTCTGTAACATGCACATCTCACACACACAGGCTTCACACGCACACTGGACAGGGCCTTCCTCTGCTTTGCTAGGGACCAAGTGCACTTGGCATCACTGTGTATAATTTCTAGGACATTTTTCACCTCCTCTGGGAGGGCTGGGGCTGGTGTAAGAACAGAAAAGTAATAGCAACAGCTTCCCAATGGCCAGTACTTGTAAGTGTTCGGGTTGGCTGCCTCATACTGAATCACTTCCCAAAGTGCCAGGGGCAAAATCTGTATCTGGACATCCATTTCTGTTTGCTGGGGAAGCTGAACCTGGAGCAGAAGAGCTCCATCTTGCAGGGCTGTGCCTTCTGGACCTGTAACCTCTGCTGTACATCTCCTTGTGACTGCTTCATGCATTATGCAACTCATGCATTGCACCTCTGCTGAGGTCTTCCCTGGCTCAGCCAGGGATAGGAGAGAGCATGGCTCTCCCTTCATATGCAGCAGGTCAGCACCTCTCTGGGGCTGCACCTAGCTGCATGGTGAATTCATCTGTCCTCCTGTGGCCTGAAGGCTCCTAGCTGGTGCTGCTGGGCAGCTCTGGTACCTGGTTAGCCTTGCTTTTCTTGCTTCATCTCATTCTCTTCCTCTCAGTTTTCTGTAGGATCGTCTCTTTCTCCTCCTGCCGCTCTGTAGGAGCCTTTGTGTCCCTGTCCTTATCTTTCCACCTTCCCTCCTCCATCCTGGTTCTTCTGCCTGCCTGTCTCTTGGAGCCCAGGGCCCGGTGCAGGCTGCTTGGCCTTGGCTGGTGCTCTGGCAGCTCCCAGCTCTTGCTACGCTTGTGTTTTGCTGCAGATCTGTTACTGCTATCACTGTTGATGTTAAGAGGGATCACTCTCTTGAGCAGAGGTGTCCCAGGTTTTCTGCTGTTCCTTAGGGCTTTGCTTTATCCTCTGTCTAACTGGCTGCGTGCTCTCCTGCCCTGCAGAAGGACCAGTTTGAGAAACCCGTGCCTGAGAGCAGCCTTTGGAACTGTGCAGTGCTTTGTGCTGTGTCACAGCTTTTTGTGGAGGTCTTTCCTTTCTTAATTTCTCTGGAGACTTGTTTCTCGTCCCCTGTTCCTAAGGATGTGAAGAATTCCTCTGCAGCCAACGCTGTTATGCTGCACCTGTGGGGAAGTCCTGCAGCCAGTAAACTCCCTCAAGCACAGGAGTCTGTGACGCACAGTGCTCAGGGTGCATCTCTTGTCCCCTTCCCAAGTAGCACACGGGGAGCTGAGGAGCCCTGAATTTGCACCCTGGGGTGCTCCTGGTGCTGTGGAGTGACCAAATGCTTGGTGAACACCCCATGCACTTGCTTCTCTGCTTCCCTCAGCAGCTGCCCCCCCTTCTTCCTTCCCTTCCCTTTTCCCCACCCTTTTCTTTTCTCCTCATCTGAGATCTGCACTCTCAGCTGAGAGCTTTGGGTGAAGGTGAGGAGCAGTGTGCCAAGAGCTGACAGAGGTGATACTCTCATGGCCCTAAGGCATCTGTGCTGGTTGTGAGCCACTCTGCCTGGCTTCCCTGCCTGTAAAGCCCCGTGCAGGTGCTCCTCCTGCTCCAACACAGCCAGCAGCCCAGAGGCTATGCCCTCTTTCCTGTGCACAAGTCTGCAGGCATTGAGCTGGGTGCATTGGCATCTGCTGGCTTTGTGTCCCTGAGGGGCTGAATGCCACTCACTGGAGCTACAGTCTTAAAGCTGCTTCTTCCTGCCTCAAACGAGTGTGATGGCTCAGTGCCTCTTCTTGTTGAATGGACTCTGCCACGTGGGGCACTGTCTGCTCAGGCTGGTAATTGCTACTGTTTCATTTATTTATTTATTTACCTATTTATTTATTTTCAACCTCCTAGCAGTTGCTTTTAATGCATGGGTCTCCTGAGTGTGCCACCATTCAGGTGCTGGGGTACACAAGGTGCTGTGCCTCCCTGCTGCAAGGTGTGTTCCTGGCTGGTCCCCAGCTCTTGCTCCAGTAACTATGTGCTTTCCTGCTGGTTTCTCCTTCACTTGTGAGGTTTGACATCTCCTCTGTGTTCCCTGTCCACGCTCAGCCTTGTGTGGGAGCTTCAGCCCTGATAGCATGGGTTTGCCTGCAGGCTAAGTGGCTCCTGCAGGGCTTGGTGGGGGCTGCAAAACCTGGCTCTGCATGGCTGTGCAACCTGTCCAGACTCTTATCTCCCTGGGGAGGGATGTCACTGCCCTGAAACATCCCCATCCAGCAGAGCAGGCCGGGCCCTGCAGCTGGGTGGGAAGGCAGTGTGAAGGAGTGGGCTTATACAGTGAAGCACTGGGAGCAAGTAGGAAAGTGTACCCACAGCTTGAATAGGTGAGGCAGGATAGCCCTAGCCACCTGTGCACACCTTTTAGTGTATTGTTGATCCCATGGTACTAGGGTATGGGACATGAGTGTCCTTATAGCTGCTCTGCAGCTTTGTAAGGCCAGCATGTGGTGTGCAAAGAACCCAGTGCTATGTCTAGCAGTGAGGTGGGCAGTTGCTCAAGGTAGTTTGGGGCAGTGCTAGTGAGATTTCCTGCCTATCAGGTGCTGTTTGTGGCCATAGCTGAGGATATTGTTGCAGTGTGTGTGACACGCACGTGTGTTGATGCAGTGAGTTTAAGGTGTTGCAGAAGCAGTGATGGGGATGGGATGGTTGGTACTGCTGGGATGGTCCCCCTCCCTTGAGGCAGCATGTGGTGCTGAGTGGAAGCTCCATCGTGAAGGGAGGAGTGTGACAGGCCACAGGGATGGAAAGGAAATATTTGTCCTACTGGGCTGCCCTAGCACCAGGCATGTGCAAGAGCAGGCGTCTGCCCCAGGGCTGCCCATGTGGCCATGGGCATTGCTGGGGATGTGTGGACAGTGGCAGTGCTACTGTTGCCACTGGTCTAAGCACCTTGCTGTCTCCTAGGTCAGGCTGCAGGAACAGAGGTTGATGATGCTGATTTTGCCAGCAATGAGGAAGAGGTGGCTCACAGCACCACGACCCAGCAGGTAAGTATGGGCAGCATGACATGGGGAACAGGGCTTGTAGAGCCAGATTTTGTGGTGCTGCCCAGCCCTTTGGAAAATGTGTCCGTCTGCCTTTGTTCCTCTAGACTGCTTCCCGGGCTCCTAAGGAAAGCAGAGGTACTGAGAAGAGGAGCACAGCCCCTGCCCAAGCAGAGCAGGAGCTGCGGGCAGAAGAGGAGCTGCGGGAGCTGAAGGCACAGCTGGAGGAAGCAGGCTTCTCCTCCGTGTCCCACATCAGGCAAGAGCCTGGGATGCGGGAGCTGGTGGGTGGGAGAGGGGCACCCCGCATCCTGGCTGCTGCCTGCCCTTCACAGCACCACGTGCCCCCCAGGAAGGCGATGCTGAGCCTGTGCCTGGAGAACGCGGAGCTGAAGGAGCGGATGGGCGAAGCCACGTCGCTGCTGGAGAGCGGAGAACAGGAGGAGGCTGGGCTGGGCAACCCCCCGTCACCAGAGCCCTGCAGGATGCAGCAGAAGGGCTGCAATGTCCTTGGGGATGGCCAGGGGATGATGGCAGAGAGGGGGGCCGTGCCCACCAAGCGCCCTGCGCTGGAGGCACAGTGCCAGGAGGACGCACCCAAGAGACCGTGCCCCAGCAGCCCACGTGGAGGGGATGGGAGCCACGTGAGTGCTGCAGCCGTAGGGTTGGAATGGGGACAGGGGTGGAGCAGGGCTGGGGGGCTCATGGTTCCATCTCCCCTCTGGCAGGTGAAGGGCGTGGTGCCCCGTGGGAACTGGCCGGGGCTGGGTGTGGAGCTGCGCCCACAGGTGGTACAGAAACAGTGCCAGGAGCTGCAGGACAAGCTGGCTGCCTCCGAGGCAGTGGTGCGGGCGCAGGCTGAGCAGCTGGAGAAGTACCACATCCTGCTCCGTGAGTGGTGGGGTGGGTGGGATGTGTGCCCAGCCTGGCGTGCCCTATGCATGCAACCAGCCTTTGGAGGGGAGCCCTGAGCTGATGAGGTGATGCCCAGCAGGTGAGCCCCACACCCAGCAACTCAGCAAGCATGTGCAAGTGGACTTCCAGGACCTGGGCTATGAGACATGTGGGCGGAGTGAGACTGAAGCTGACAGAGATGAGACCACCAGCCCTGGTAAGGAGAGCTAGGGGAACTGGGGGGTCCTTGTGCCTTGCCTGCCTGTCGCAGAGAAGTGACACTGTCCCTTCTGCAGAGTGTGAGGAGCCAGATGTGTTCAGCGAGCCCAGCCTGGGGGAAGAGCTGAGCTCCCCATGCCGCTTGGGGGTGCCCAGGGTGGGCAAGGCTGCCCTGAAGGCTGTGGCCCAGCTAGATGCGGGAGCCCTTCGCCAGCACATCCAGGACCTGAAGGCTCAGCTGCTCAATGCCAACAAGGTGATCCAGAGCCTGCAGCGCCGTACTCGCTCCATCTCTGTCACCAGTGGCTACACCTCGGGCACCGAGCGGCCCCAACTCTGCCCCACCGTGCAGGTCTCACCACCCCACAGCCTCACTGATGAGGATGAGGGCTGGCAGTCTGATGGCCATGGCACCCTGTGCCCACAGCGTGACCTGGAGCGCCTGGTGCACCGCGTCACACTCCTTGAGGCACAGCTGCCTCCTGCCAAGCCTGGAGGGGTCTTCCCCAAGGAGCTGCAGTCTGCTACTTGGCCAGGGTATGGCATGGGTATATGGACTTGGGATGGCTGGCAGAGGTCTCAGGGGTTACCCGAAGTGGTTGCTTGCAGAGCCCCAGGGTGGGATGGTGCGCATGTATTCATGGTACCTGTCTGTGCCATGTAATTCAGCCAGCTCTGCCCCCCTTCCCCTTGCCAACCCTACAGGAAATACAACTCGCTGATCCAAGCTCAGGCCCGAGAGCTCTCCCACCTGCGGCAGACGCTGCGTGAGGGCCGTGGAGCGAGCCGCAGCCTGGCCCAGCACCTGCGCAATGCCCTGCGCTCCTTTGAGGAGCTCCTTCGTGGCACTGACATCGATTACTACCTGGGTCAGGGCTTCCGGGAGCAGCTGGCCCATGGCAGGCAGCTGGCTGAGAGGCTCAGTGATAAGCTGGGCACCAGTAAGTGCCTCAGGGGGCACTGGGTGGTGTGGGAGCACAGGGGAATGGAAGGGATGCTCTGATGGGTGGTGCCATGAGCTGGGACTGTTTGGACATGGGGGCTACCTGCCCTGCTCTGGGCTGCTCTGCTTTGAGAGGACACTAACCAGTCCCTCTTTGTTTTTTTGTTTTTTTGTTTTTTTTTTTCCTTTTCAGGGGATCAACAAAATGGGGAGGATAAGTCTAGCCATGAGCTCCTGGTACTGAGGTACGCCCTCCCCCAGGGGGATACCCTGGGGCTCATCACTGCTTTTGGGGTGGGGCTCCAGGGTGCTTTGGGTGGCTGTCCTGGGGCTGCCTCTGCTTGGTTTGGCATCTCGTGGCCCTGCACTGCAGTGTGATGCTGCGGTGGATGTGGCACAGCAGGGAAGGGCTGTGCAGGGTCACTAGTCGTGCTGACGGGCTGGTCTCCACAGGCTCAGCCGGGAGCTTCAGGAGAAGGACAAGATGATTGAGAGCCTGGAGGCGAAGTTGCAGGAGCGGTGTGAGTCCCCAGGCAGCAGTCTCCCTCCCTCTGAGTCATCACGCTCTGTTACCAGCGCCTCCTTTGTGTCTGATGTGCTGGAGCCCTGCTCTGATGGGGAAGCAGCCAGTGAGTGCACTCAGTACCCGGAGGAGCCTGCCCAACACCCAGGTACCATGAGCTGGGGTCATGCAGCCCCTCTGCAGCACATGGCTGCAGCACAGAGCCCGATGCTAACACCACTCTTCATCTCTCTCCTGTCTCCAGGCCTCCACTTTGGCTCCTTGTCCAAACCTGACAGTGTTCCCCTGCCAGCACTGGCACCCACTCACCCCTTCCTGCCCGCTGGGCTCTCTGTGCCTCTGGGCTGCTGTGGGACCCGTGCTTGCTCCCTGGCTGAGGCGCAGCAGGAGCTGCAAGTGCTCCAGAGGCAGCTGGGAGAAAGTGAGCGTGCAGCCCTGGCATGGGGTTGGTCCTGCCCGCCCTGCTATGTGGTCCTGCATGGCGCTGCCCCCTCAGCCTGCCTGTGCTTCCCTGGCCCTTCACTCCTACCCATGTCCCAGCGCTCTTGCGGGGGAATGATGGAGACATGTGGGTCCTCTTGTACAGAAGAAGGGATGGGTGGGATGAAAACCCGTTGGAAAGTGCTGCTTTGGGTAGCCATTGTGTTAGAAGAGGGGCTGAGGCTTGCATCGTGTGATTGGTGCATGCTAGGAGAGCCTCTGCTCCTCAGGGTGAATGGGAGACGGGGATGCACTGATGGGGACATCGAGAGCCATGTGGCGAGGGGGTTTGTCATCCTGATTCCTCTCCCTTGCCCTTCTCACTGCTTTGCCCTATGCGTGTAGGTGCGACGCTACCAGCAGCAAAGCCTGCAGCCTCACTGGGCCCCTTTGGAGAGGGCAGCAAGCAGGCAGCATCACTGTGCCAGCACGGGGCTCTGCAGAGCCTATCCAAGCCCCCTGCCCTCTGGGATGTGCCTGCTGCTGGCCGGCTTCATGGGGCACTACCATCGGGGTGCCCAAGCAGCCAGAAGCTAACAGGTACGGGGTGCGTGGGGAGCCTGGGGACATCGCCGCTGGGAAGACTCAGCCCCAGAAGGTTTGGGGCAGGGGGGAGGTGGTGGGCACGGTGCGGGGTGGGCAATGTGGCTGTCACTGAGACGCGTCCCTGGCTGTGCAGGGGCAGACCTGTTGGAGGAGCACCTGGTGGAGATCCGCAGCCTGCGCCAGCGCCTGGAGGAGTCCATCTGCACCAACGACCGGCTCCGGGAGCAGCTCGAACGCCGCCTGGCCTCCACCGGCAAGCCCAGCGGTACGGCGCTGCGCGGGGCACTGGGGGCTGTGCTCACCCCCTGCGTGACACGGTGCCAGGGAGAGGGGCTCAGCACCTGTCCCCCTCCGCAGGTTTGCCCAGCGACATCTACGCTCAGGGGCCGGAGCTGGGGCTGCAGCTGAGCGGGGAGAACCGGGCACTGCGTGAGGACAACCGGGCACTGCGGCTGCAGTGTGACCACCTCTCTCGAGGTAGGGCTGGGCCACGTGTGTCCCTGAAGGGAATTGCTGAGCAGAGTGACGGTGACATCTCTGTATCCCCAGAGCTGGCACGGGTGCAGGAGGCCCTGCTGGCTGCTTGCTCACGGGTGCGGGAGGCGGAGGCCGAGCTGGGCCAACGACGTGGGGAGCAGCGGAGGCTGGCAGAGGAGCTCACCAAGCACCAGGACAGCATCCGGCAGCTGCGGGACGAGCGGCTCTCTCTGCAGGAGAACAACAACAGGTGAGGACTGGGGATGGCAGGGCTGGGCGTTGTGGCTGGCTCTGAACCCACGTCACCTCTGTGCAGGCTGCAGCACACAGTGACGCTCCTGCAGCAGCAGTGTGAGGAGCACCGCCTGATCCTGCAGGCCCTGCGCGCGGAGCTGCACGTCTACGAGAGCATCCCTGGCCCCACCACCGAGCCCCGCACAGGTACCAGTGCTGTGCCCAGCTCAGCAGCCCTGCTCCTGGCCTTGGGATGCAGGGAGGGAGGGAAGCCCCCAGCAGCCAGAGCCATCTGCAGGGCTCGGATGGATCTTGTTTCAGGCTGCTTCCCATCTCCTCCCGTGCGGGATGTTGGCACCAGCTCAGCGGTTCCCTTCTCTCCACCACGCTCTGGCACGTTGATACCCCAGCATGCAGTTGGTAGGTACTCCTGCATGAGTGCTCCTGAGACTGAGAAACTCACGGCACCCTTGCTGAGCTCAGGGCAGAGCTGCAGGGGAAGCAAGCACTGGTCTTCACCAGCCCTGCTTTCCCTACAGAGCCGCGTAGGGCTGACCCTCCAGTGAAGAGGAGCAAGGGACCGGTGGGGGCTCACGTTGTTGGGCGCCTGGACACCTACCGCTCCCTGGAGCAACGCATCCTGGAGGGGAAGGCACTGGCCCACGAGCTGACGTGCCTGGCACGCCCAGCACTTGGGCTGTCCAGCGCAGGAAAGGAGGTACAGGGCGGGTAGGGTGGGCTGGGGGCCTGCAGCAAGCAGGGCTCTGTCATCTATTCCATCTGCTCCGTGGCCACGGACACACCAGGCTGCTAGCAGTGAGGCCAGGTGGTGATTTGGGTGATTTAGGGCTGGATCCTTGCAGCACAGTCCTGTAGCAGTGGAGGGGGGATGGAGGTGCTCCAGCAGCACCCGCTCCCGCACCTTTTTCCCACAGGTCCTGGGATGCACAGGCACTGGGCACCTCTGGGGCAGTGCCAGCACCCTGCACCATGTCCTGGAGGAGTGTGCCTCACTCCTCACCACCTTCTGGAGCACCGTGCTGCCTGTCAGCCCTGTTCAGCACCAGGGCAAGGTGAGCACCACGGGGAGCCAGCAGGGTGAGCAGTTTGGATGCTCGCTGCTCACAGCACACATCTCTTCCCAGGAGCAGGCGTTACAGAGTGAGATCACAGCACTGCGGACCCAGCTCTCTGAGAGGGAGGATGCTCTGCAGAGCACGGCCAAGCAGCTCCACAGTATGTCCCGGCTCAAGGACAGCATGGAGCAGTTCATAGTCAGCCAGTGTACGTGGCACAGCCACGCTGGCCTGGTACCCTTGTGCCTGGGGTCACTCTGTGGCACAGGAACCTGACTGACTCTGTCCCTCTCTCCTTCACAGTGACCAGGACTCACAATGTGCTGCACAAGGCCAGGACAAACCTGGAGGTGAGTTTGCCCTGGACAGGGCTGGGTGCCCTTAACCTGGTGAAGGTTTCCAGGTCTCATGTGGGGCTGGGCACAGATAGCACACAACAGGGGGTGGGGCAAGCCCAGGATGCATTGATGTGGGTCCTGTGGGCTGCCCCCACTCCTTGTGTCCCTGTCCCTGGGGCCCACCAGTCCCAGCCAAGCCCTCAGTGCTGTGTGTGCTCTAACAACAGGTGAAAGCCCAGCAAGCCCTGCCTGTTGCGTGAGCCCCAGGCTGAACGATGGGAGCAATGTCCCTGCCCACACAGGGACCTGCACTGGAGGGCTGGAGTGCACAGGGCTCAGGGGTGCCCGGTGCTGCCCCAGGCACTGCAGTTAGTGGGTTCGGGCTCCTGGGCGGTTGTGTGCCCTTCACCCACCTTTGCTTGGCATCGCAGCAGCTGGTTTGAGCTTTGCCTGCCCCATGCTTCACTGCTTGCCCCCTTCCACCCACTGTGCTCAGAGCAGGGTGTCACGGCCCTCCAGGCCAAACACCTCTTGCCCTGGGCTTCAGTCCCACGTGTAACCTTGCTGCATACCTGCCCCTGCTCGTGGATGTATGTACATATATATATATATAGATAGAGGTATAGATATTGGAGCTGCATTTCAGGGCCCTCCCCGGGCATATCAATGCCCCAGAACGGGAGGAAGATGTATGAAATGACACATTCTGTTCAGTGGCCTGAGAGTCCCCAATAAAAGTTTCCTTTGGGTCCTGGTGTTTTCAGCATGCAGCTGTGTCCCCTCCCCAAGCCACCTCGGGTCCTGGTGGCTGTCCTAGGGTGCAATTCTGTGCAGTACCCCCGAGTGGGTGCACCATGGCACAAGTGGTCTCACTGTTCCCAAGCACCCCTCCAACACCAGGCCAACAGCACAGAGAACAATAAATACTGTAATAAATAAAGAAAACCCTGTCACATGGCACTGCTACAGCAGCAGACGGTGTAGCTAGGGTCCTGGCATCTCTGCCTTGCTCCACTCTCCCCAGGCCTGCCAGAAGCACCCAATGGTGGCGACAGGGCAGGTGTTCAGTCCTCGATGGTGCTGTTCTGGCAGCAGGTAAGCATGGTGCATCCAGCTGTGCCCTCCCTCCTGCTTGCTCAGAGAGCTGAGGCCAGGAACTCTCCTTGAAGCCAGGGAGCACGGTGAGTGGGACAGCCAGGGCTGAGGGACAGGGGGACAGCGGCAGGCTGAGGCTCCCCAAGTTCTCAGGGACCAACGTGGCCTTGGAAGCTCATCACCAGGGCAGCAGAAGGACACTCTGCTGCTGGCCTGGGCTTGGGAAGGTGCCAGGACAGCCTCGGGGCCATCACAGTCTAGAGCAGAGGGATAGTGAAGCCCTTTCCACATCAGGAGTGAGGAAAGGCTGTTCTGTAAGCAGCAAAGCAGCCCCAGGGACTCACTGAAGCCAAGGGGAGCTGCAGGTGGGCGGAAACCAAGGGCTAAATCAAACCACACCAGTAGGATGGGACAGCAGGATGGCCCCAGCAGGCCTGGGCTCATCACCGGGGGCTGTGGAGCCCCCCCAGGCTGGAGGTTGGAGCCAGCGTCCAGTCCTCACACAGTCCCGTGGCCCAGCATGTGCAGACAAAGTGGCATTTCGTGTCCTGTGTGGGGGGTGGGCGAGGCCCCAGCTCAGATGGGTTTGTACAGCAGCGTGGTGACGTACTTCTTCTTGTAGCGGTGTGTGGCACTGAGCACCATCACGCCATCCTGTGAGAGGCAAAGCATCAGCTGTAGTTGGTGGGGAGCTCTACAAGCTTGGGGGGCTGGCTCAGCCAGCGAGAACCACCCACCACCCATGGCAGGGAGCTGGGGAAGAGCAAAGGAGGGAGCTGGATCATGACAAGAGAGCCCTGGCCTGCCCAGCTCCAGCACACTGTAAGGAGCAGAGCTCCAGGGAACTGGGGGCTATGAAGGAGATCACCACCACCTACACCCCTGCACATGCTATGTCTCACCAAGCAGCCAAGCCTTCCCCAGCTGACTCCTGGGACCACTGTGCCACCGTCACCACTCCAGGGCTGTCCAGGTTCTGTGACCTGCAGGCCCCTGGGAGCCACAGCTGCTTCCCTTCCCCCAGCCTGCAGCTGCTGGGCCTGCCCTTACCTTGATGGAGAGCGCGTAGAGGTGATTGAGCATGACGTGGTTGGGTTCAGGCAGTAGGGCCGGGTCACACTAGGACAAGAGAAGTGTCAGAGGAGAACAGCAGCACCCTGGCCCCCCAGCACGAGAAGCAGGGAGCTGCCATCTCAGACAATCTGAGCTGCTGGGTGGCTGTTCAGAACATGAACAAGCCTGGCTCAGCACTAGGCAGAGTGATTAATGAGAAAATCGATGCTCTTTCCAGCCAAGAGCAAGGGCCAGGCACCAGCTAAGGGCTGAGCAGGCTTCTTGCAGACAGGACTCCCCTTCTGGTCTCTGCGTTGCTCTCTGTATGCAGCTGTGTGCTGGTACCCACCGAGATATTGGTGTCCTTGTTGAGGATGACCTGGAGAAGGTGAGGTGGGAGAATGGGAGGGGATTTGAAGCGCTCCTCAGGCCGGTACACGTACATCTCTTGGCCGTAAGGTCCAGGTGGTGAACTTGATAAATCTAAAGGAAAGAGACAGGAGGAGGCTTAAGATGGTGAAAGCACCATCAGCTCCCAGGATGCTGAGGAGAACCCAGCAAGGTCCTTCAGACATCAGAGTACTCCAGGTTGCAACTGGTTCTGAGAAGACTGGGGTCAGCATGCAGTGGGGCAGCAGTGCAGGCTTGTCATGTCTAGAAGCCACAGCATCTAGGGAACAGAAGGTGGCTTGTTCTGTTACAGAGGAGTCTTCAGATCTGTTTCCCCTTAGCCATATATCATGCAGCAACAGATCAGATTTTTCACAGCAGAACAAGCAGCCAGGCAAGCTGTGGACACATCCAAGCTGGCACATGCACTGACACAACACAGGCACCCTGCAGTATGCACCCCAAGACCCCTGCACGCAGCTCCCAGCACTGCTGGGTCCCTCTCCCTGTTCCAAGCAGCCTGCCCCAGAGCAGCACCCGTTGCAGCGGGCACAGCAAACATCACATCTGCACAACAGCCTGACACGGAGTCCCAAGAAGGGGAAGTCCAGACTTGGGAGCTGCTCAGCCTGTGTGAGGGACCTCAGGAGCTTGTGTTCACTGTAAGCCGGACAGATCGCATCTCCCAGCCACATCTGACCTGCTCATTTTGGAACAGCCAGCAACCTGAAGGGTCCACCTCCCTGGAGCTGCTGCTTGATGGGCTGGGCAAGGGCCTAGAGCTGAGGCTGTACCTGAGAAAGGATTTAGAGCACGGAGAGCAGGCTGTGCTCAGAGCACCCTGCACTGAAACATGACTGAACTACCCGCCAGCATCTGCGTAGTAACTCAACCTGCTGCTGTAACACGAGTGGAGAGAGGTTTCTGATGTGCTAGCAATAGTACAAACTGCCTTGGTGTGAAAACCAAGAGCAGCTGCTGAAAATAACCTGGATCCTGCTCTCACCTAGCTTCTACCCCAGATCAGATGACTTACTCACAGTTGAGCAGACAGAAAGGAGGGATGTTCCCAGAGTTCACTGATCTGAAACAGCCTCCTCAGCCTCAGGAAGGAACCAGCCCTGCTCTGGGACCGTGCTAGCACAGAACAGGTTACACCAGCACAGCCTCCTTGGAAACAAAGCCTCAGCTAGGAGCTGCTGAGGACATGGGCAGGACATGCTGCCAAACATTAATCTCTGTGTGTGTGGGCCCACAGCTCTGCTAAGAGGGGCTGACTGCCCCCAGAGCAGTGAGTCTCAGAGTAGGAGGTGGAAAATAGCACATGCAAAGCTGTAACACCACAAAAACTCACCCCGACCTGAGGTTTCTGAGCTCTCCAGGGAATCCACTTTTAAAGCGTCGAACACCTCAAAGTCAGACTTCTTGACATGAATCAGATTGTTAATCGTCCCCATCTGGCTGGTGACCACGGGCTGGAAAGAACTAAAGTAAGAGACTTCCTACATTCACCCTCAACTGAAGTGTACTCATTTTTCCCAGCTTCTCCCAGCCTGAGTTGCCTTTGCTATGCCATTACCTCAGAGCACAGTTGGTAAGAGTTTAGCCTTGCTCTATGTTTGCAGACCTCTGCTGCTTGCCCTGGGAAGATTTCCCTTCACTCCCAGGCTCCTATTACTTCCTATTTTCATCCTTTCCTGCTACATACCAATGGGTAAACGTCATCTCCTTCCCATGCTGCTCCTGTGTGATGCAGTTTGGAGAAGAACTTGCAGTGAACGCTGCCCCATGGCTTGTCTTTCCAATTCTGAATGTGCCTTTAAAGCTTTCTGGTGTCACTGCCACCCAATACCTCCCTGACACTCCCCCATACAGCTCGTCCTCACACAGCATATCTAAGCCCAGAGGAATCGTGTTTTGTGTCCCAAAGAGGGCAAGATCTGCAGTGATAAAGCTTTGTGAGTTACCTCGGATGGGTCATGGACCCACTGGCCATCCACAAAAAATTTGTACTGGTGCTCTCCTTCTGGGAGGTCCAGGATAGCAACAAAGTCATTGTGGCTGTGCAGAGAGAACAGACGTGCAACACCATTACTGCAGCGATGCTTTGGTCCCAGAGAACAGCACTTTGTCATGCACTGACCCAAACATCCATGAACAGGGTTAGGATTGCCCATGACCAGTGACTCAAGACATGGTCAGAGAAGGCGTGAGTGCCCAGAGCTCCAGTATGAGTGAGATCCCTAGGGCTCCATAGAATCACAGTCTCATTAGGGTTGCAAAAAACCCACCAAGATCTTCTAGTCCAATCAGGGCACAAAGTGCACAGGAGCTCAGCTTGCAGCCCTGCTCCACGTGCCCTGGGGAAGCTGGCATGACAGATGCCACGTGCAAGACACTAGACAGGGAGTGTGGACAACAAATCTATGCTGGTATTGCAGGATGGAAGCAGGAAGTGCTTGTGAAGTTTGCAATTGAGATAATCCCATTCCAGGTATTTGCTGTGCACCTGGGCAGGGCTCTGCTGCCAGGATGACTGTTGTGTGGCATGCATTTGGGAAAGCAAGGAGGCCCATCCTGTCCCGTCCTCTGTTTCACAATTTCTCCCCATCACTACAGCACCACCCAGACAGGATGCTGACTGCATATCTGTGCTCACACCTCTAGCTTGGGCATGATGAACTGTGAGAAGCCAGGTGGACAAAGGGAACAGCAAATGGCACTGAGAGAAATGCTCCTTGTGACAGATGGAGGAGAACACGGGGTGACCCAAGGGGCTAGCTACCTCTTGATGAGTGGGATCTTGGTGCTCCAGTTGTTGAAAGAGCCAGAGATGAAGACCTCTTTGCCCCCATCAGCCCAGCGGATGACAGTGGGGCGAGCCTGCTGGGATGGCTTCACTGACTCCTCCAGGTCCGGCTGCCACGAAACAAACTCCTTGTCCCCAGGAATCTAAGCACAGAATACCAGAGCCTGAGACACAGAACAACTGCGGCAGTTTCTTTGTCCCATACCTCCACCTGCACATCCCAGAACAGCAACCTTCTGCTGTGTTGCAGTTCAGCCTGGAGTTCCTCTTATGAAGGCAGTCCCCCAGCATCCAGAGACCCTGCCTATGTTTAGCTTGTATTAAACACAGGGCTGCTCTCAATCAGGTGCTACAGCCCTCTAAATCCTCTCCTTGAAAGTAGTCTCACCCCAGCACAACCCCCTCTGGGACACCACCCAGCACTCGATGGGAGGACAACAAAGGCAGCAGTCAGCCCCTACCTTGGAGTCGTGGGAGCTGAAAACGCTGGGATCATCTGTGCTGCCCACCATGATCTTGTGTGGGTGCTCCTTTGCAGGATGGGCAGTGCCAGAGCCATCGGAGCGGTGGGACTTGGAGCCATGGCGCTCTCCAGACACTCGCTCGCTGGTGGTGTTTCCCATGACAGCTCAGCAGCCCCTGTGAGAGGGAGAGAAGAGCAGTGTGCTTATGCCCATGGGCTCCAGCAGCGAGCAGGGAGCGAGGACGCTGCTTCCCACTGCCTTTTGCCAGCACAGAGTGACAGCAATCCTAAAAAAGGCCCAAAGTTCATTCCCAATGCCAAGTTTGGGAGCTGAAGGGGAATTTAACAAGCAAGACAGCTTGAACTAATTATAGGCATACCCTTACAAGCCATCGTGATAGTTAAGCTGGGTAATTGTTATATCCTAAAACAAATACAAGTTAGACCGCATCCTACACACGTAGAGGAGCCGATGAGAAAAATAAAGCCACCCCTGAGTGGCAAATTGTTGCTTGGCACTGACAGAGCCTCTTTCACAACCCCACAGTCAGCCTGCACAGAAAAAAAAAAAAAAAAACAACGCTACATCCAGCAAGAAAACAGCCGCAGAGTGAAAGTAGCAGCTGCTTAACAGCTCCCAACAAGTCTCCGCCAGCCTGCGGGCAGAGAGAGGAGCAGAACCTCACGCGTCGCAGAGGCAACAGTGCTGAAAGTACCCGAGTGGAATCGCCCAGGTTGGAGCGGGGCCAAGGCAAGGAGTGCTGCTGCGGTGCGTGGGGAAAGCTCAGCCACAGCACAGCGAGGAGGTGCACCCACCCATCACGCCCGACTCCAGGGCTGCACGCCTGCACGGCACTGGGGGACACGTGGGGTGGGACCACCGCTGTGCTGGGCAGGGGGAGCTGGCCGTGCTGTACCCGCTGTCGTGGACGAAGCAACGGAGTCACCATTGGTTACACGGAGCCGTCGGGCCCCACGCAGATGTCGGCAGCTGAGGTGGGTGGGTGCCCTTGCCCACTGCCCGACCCCAAAGCCCTCAGGGTCACCCAGGCTCCGCAGCCCAAACCGGGGACGGCGGGATCAGGGCAGCTGTCACCCACCGCAGCGTCACCCAACGCAGCGGCACCCATCGCAGCGTCACCCACCCACTGCAGCATCACCCAACGCAGTGCACGCATCGTACTCCCACCGACGGCACCGCCACCCCGGCAGCCCCTCACAGCCCCAGCCCCCTCCAGGCGCGGCCTGCCCAGCCGTGACACCCAGCCGCCGCCCCGGCCCCATTGCAGCGCAGCCCCCGAGCCGG
>VXAB01004488.1:7242-26835 GCA_013399175.1 Odontophorus gujanensis
TGACTGCCTTTAAAAAAAAAAAAAAATGTGCTACTAAAGTTCCTAACTGAACCACTTGTTATTTATTACAGAAAAAAATAACTTGTCTTTTATTGAAACTTCTGCTCTGGATTCAACAAATGTAGAAGAAGCCTTCAAGAACATCCTTACAGGTATGGTTTGTTACGGGCTCAGCGGACCTACCACGGTAGTGAAACTTCTGCATGGGCACAGTTTTGAGACTTTTGGAAGTGAGTGTTGGGAATTATTATTTATTTGCAGCCTGCCTCCTCTAACCTCTGTGTTCTGCCCCTAACCCCACGCGCCTTTCTGCTCAAGGACCTGGATTTGTTCTAGGCTCCTAATATTCAAAAAAGTGAAGCCATTGCAGTTGAGCTGTTATAAGAACACTAGTAGTTCAGTGCCAGAACGAAACCTAGGTGTTAAAGCCACAGCCTTTGTAGGAAGTGAAATGTTCCAGAGTGCTCTTTAGCTCTGAAGCTGGCTGGTAGGTAATACTTTTGTGCAGAGTACTGAACTGTTATACTCAGCGGATGGCAACAGTTGACTGCAACTATGCTCTTATAGCATAGCTGCATGGTTTTTGCCTCTGGGAATGTCTCTTAAGAGCCCCAGAAACTGTCTGGGAATGTGATAGTGGGCAGACGTCAAAGTGAAGCTACTGAGTTTGTGGTGTCTCACTGCAGCTTCAGGACTTCCTGTGTATGTGTGGGAATGCTGTGTGGCTTCTGCAGTAGCTTTACTGCATGTAGTATCAGAGGGACTCCAGATAGTGGTAGTCTTGGTTTTGGCCTCTTTCATACTGTGGCTTGGGGTTTCCCATCTAAAGGGATGGAGTACTTGCTCCTGGAATAAGGAAGCATGTGGGGTTTAGGAGTTGCCAGTAAAGCTTTCTATTACTTTAGGTTACAGCAGCAAGTTCTTATTGTGCTAAGCCAAACAAACAAAAGCAAAGAAGAAGCATGGCAAAACAATTTTGCTGATAGGCTCACAGGAGTTCCCAGATGGTATTTGGCAAACTTGGAGCCAAGTGCTCAATGGACCTCTGGGAGAGTGCAGCTCAGCTCTGTCCTAAATACAGCACATGGGGAACTTTCTCTTTCCTTAAGAGCGATGTAGGCTGAGGAACTTGAGTTTTGTGGTTAAGGGATAAGAAAAGGAGGAAGGGCTGAGGATGTGTACTGGGAGATATATAGGCTTCAGGTGGTAAAAGTGGGAAGCCCACAAAGCGAGAGGTGCTTCAGATGAACATTGCTTAGCTCTGTAGTTACATCAGCTGGGGTGGGTAACTTCTGCAGTGGGTTTGGCCTAATCTTGATCTAACTTTAGTTAGGTATTGGTTTGTATGAGGCACTGCATGCTCGGGCACTCTGTGTTCCAGAGGTGTATTATTTTGGCCCCAGTCTGAAGTGTCTCTCTGCTTTTGGGTAGTTCTGTGCCTGAGCTAATTCTTGGAAGCAGAGTCCTGGGATCCATAGTGCTGGTACACCTGTGTGCGTCTGAAGGAAGCCAATATGGGCCTGCAAGATCTAACTGGAACTAAACCCTGGTAAACTTGAGCATCTCTGCTTTCAGGGGCTCTAAATTCTGCATTAGTCATATGATGGGGATTTCTGAGCTGACAGATATCCCAACACCTTTTTGTATCAGATAAGGAGTTTGCCATATAGCCACACTTTATGTTAGTCCAGTCTCAAGTGGCTGTTTGACATGACAACAGAGTTACCTGCTGACATTTCAAAGCATAGTCTTCCACTCCTAGAAGTAGAAATGGAAGTAATTGGAATTAGCAAAGACCCCTTAAATGTCAGTGTGACATAAGTAGGAAAACACGTACTGAATTACTGTTCTACCTCTGGCTGCCCAGTGCAGTGTGAATCTCATCCTGAAGAGTGGAAAACTTTAAGCAATTTGTGTGTCCCTTCAGATGCTCTTTAAGACCCATACCATGATGTGGACACTTGGCAGGATCCAGTTCCTGATTTCTGCTTACCATAGCTGAATTTTGGGAGGATAAGCTATTTCTGTATTCTCACCCCTGTGCACTATTTTGTGGAGTTGTGCCTGATTTACATGACCCACCATGTCTCAAGAAGAGCATTTCCTGAACATTTTTTGTTTTTTTGTTTTTTTTTTTTGTGACAAGATGCTGATTGCAGTTAAATGAGAATGAGCCTTTGTTCTGGTACTGCTCGGTTATCAGGAAGTGCCTGATGCATGCTGCTTGTTGGACACTGACCAAAGAACTGGCTTTGTATTGCTGTTTCTTGACTGTACGTGGATGAGAGCCTATTACTAGGAAAATGACTGAGTTTTAACTTGGCAAATTCTTTAAGGCTCTTTCAGGTTTGTTTTGCAGAGGTGTGGGGGCAGTCAGAAGCTGTGATGTTGGGATTGTTGGTCTGGCCAGCTCTGTTGATCTCAGAAATTTGTTACTGTTAAAGCTGTCCGAGAAGAGATGGGCAGGAGGAACAGAAAGGGTAGTCAAGCTGCTTCTATAAGTGAAAAAGCCTGATGGATGAAGAGTGGATTATGTTCTGCTTCCCAGCAAGATTTGAGTTGAGCTGCTGGTGAAGTAACTGAAGAATGCTGCTGTTGTGACACAGCTGTGGAGAAGAGCAGCTGGGGCCTGAGCTCTTGTGCAGGGCAGCCTTGAGAGCAGGTGCTGCTTATCTGTGACACTTGGCTGGATCTGAGGTGACTTGTGTGGTGGTCTGAAATGGTATCCGTGGACTTTGTGCCCTAAGTATGGCTCAGCCATCAACATCCATCCTGTCTTCCCTGGTAGTGTTGTCCTGAACCTGACTTGGGGTAGAGAAAATGAACAGAGGTTTTTCTAGGAGAGCTCCTGTGCTGCCTGGTGTGACAGAGGGAGCCAGGACTTGAGCTGAAGACAGACCTGGGCAAATTGAACTCATGGCACTGCTTCAGGACAGCATCCTGGGCTCCCAGAAGGGCCGAGGTTGGCCAGTGGAGGTATGGTGGGGTGCAGCCAGTGAAACTGAGCAGTGCTGAAAAGGCTCTTCCCACCTGGGAGAGAGCCATCCTTTTAGGGGAGTGAAATAAACCTGCGCAGAGCAGGGGGCTGGGAGAAACTGAGGGGCATGGGGAAACTGAAGGAGGAAAAGGAGCAGCAGGACAGGTGCTTCCTTGCTGGCCATCAGTTTGAGAGATCATTAAAGACAGGTAAAAACCCAGGCAGATGTTACCTTGGAAAAAAAGAGGGTTTGGTGATAACTCTGACCAGCTAGTGTTAAAATACAGCACTGAGAACCAGAGAGGGGGGATGTCACTCTGCACAGTCTCTATTTCTCTGTGAGCAGAAAAGGACTGAAGGCAGCCAGTGGCAGTGAGCTGAGCCTTGGGTTAAAAGCTTCTATTTTAAACAGCTTAAATAGGTGCAGCTTCCTTAAGAAGAAATCAAACTCAACAGAACACAAAACAAAAAAAGAAGCGAAGAGCCAAAACCTCACAGTTCTCCGTCATTTTAAATCCTTGATAAAGGCTTTGGCTGTTCCTGTCTTGAGGCTGTGGCTGTTTGAATGTGACCATAATATTTACCTCGGGCTTCCAGGGAGGTGCTTGCCCTTTTCCTGTCTCACAATGGAGGGAAGTTGGAATGAGGTCTTACAGTCAGTGAAATAAAAAGATTTCAACTTATTTCTACTGACGGTGCAGGTGGAATGGTTTCCTTTTGAAAGCTTCTAACCTGGTAGTCTGCTGGGGTTTTGTGAACCTGTATGCTTTCAGGCATGAATTATTTTGAGTTGATTAAATGAATTCCCTCAGGAATGGCATTTGCAGATCAATGTGAGGCCGTGTGGAACCTCTTTTTCACTGCCATGGATGGGAAAACCGATTTGTAACAGAGAGGAGCAAGTGTTTCTGTAGTTTGGTGGGGACAGATCATCAGAAGCTGAAGGGTGAAATGGGTGCTGCTGTTGCTGCTGTGTGGTGATGTTTTGCAAGCATTCTTTTCAGTAATGTTTTAGATAGCGTTGCCCCTCTGTTTTAGAAATGAACATTCCTGCTCCTTTCTCATTTTAAGAATACTCTTGTTCATGGATTCACTGAAAAGAATGTTCCGAGAAGTAGTTGCTGTGGGAGACAGTGAGGAGTCTTGTGTGTAGGTCTTCCAGACGGAGCTGGAGTTTCCGTGCAGAGCTGGAAAGCCAGCCAGATGTTACACCACACAGCTGGTCACACTGGATCCCCTGTCACAGCTAGAATCTTCCCGCTGCTGGGCTCAGCCTTCCTCTCTGGCAGCTCGCTCTGAGATGAGCGCGTGCTCTGGTGGAGGAAATGCCTTCCTGGCCTCTAACAAATCTGTTCTCGTTTCAGAAATCTACCGCATTGTTTCGCAGAAGCAGATTGCAGATCGGTCTGCACACGATGAGTCTCCTGGCAACAATGTAGTTGACATCAGCGTCCCACCGACCACCGACGGACAGAAATCCAACAAACTCCAGTGCTGTCAGAACCTGTGACCTCCTGTAGATGACTCTGATGCCCCTCACTTCGTCTGTGCTTCATTTAGAAACTTGTGTGCACTTCTTTATCTCCTGTGATTCAGTGACTCCCCTTCCCTCCTTCCTTCACCCCATCCCAATCTCCTCCTTTCATCTCAGAGCTTAAACTGTAGGGCTAACATTCCCCTGCCTCTAAGATCCCCTTGAATGTGATGACTTGAAATGTTGGCACTGATCTGATAGACATGTTTGTGTTGGAACATCTGCTGCTGGATATCATCCCATGAAACACTTTCCTCAGATGGTTTTGGGTTTTGTTCTGGGAGAGAAACCATGGGGACTCAACTATAACAGCTGAGGAAATAACTGCATTTTGGTTACAAGGCTTTTTCCTGCCATGGGCAGATTTTCTCTGCTGTTTGTGTAAACGCAGGGGAGAAATTAAAAGGAAATAGCTGTCCTACCCAACGCTCTGTTTTCTGTCCTGATGAAGTTTCACAGTGAGGTTTTTAGTGGTTGCACACACCTGAAAAGCTGTTGAAAATAACATGACTTATTATGTAATTACCACTAGTACAGTTAGTCTGGCTGTGTAGTTTACTGTTTCCTGCCTGGGAAATCTTTCTCTCTCCTTGTTTTATTCGGGAACAATGAAGTATGTCTGCATTGCTTTTTCTGCCACCGTGAATGCCTGTGCTGCTTTTGCAGGCTTTATGAAGTGGCTTAATATTTATTCATGGCTTATGTTAATCAGTTAACATTATTGTACAGTTAGTGCCAGCATCTTCCTTTCAAAAAAGCCACCGTCGTTTGCGACTCGTGCAAGCAGGCTCATTTTGTACTGTAGATCAGTGTCTGAAAGCAGGATCTGCCCCAGGTCCAGATTTTTTTTTTATTTTTTTGCATGCTGCTTTTTCTCTAGAATTCCCCTCCCATGTTTTGAGTGAGTGAAGCAATATTTTCATGTCATGTATATACCTGCACTGGTAAGGGTTTTGGTTGTTAGAGAAACACAATACTTTATACATTTTGTAAAACTGCAGAACCGTGGCGTGTCCAACTTTTCTTTCACTATTGACCTTGTGCAGAATCTTCTTGACCTTTACTAAACTGCATAATACTAAGATTTCACGTAGTAACTACTAACCTGCTGCTTCCCTCTTCTGTTTGACTGAATCGCAGACTGTAATTCTCAAATGATTGTACTTCACTGGGTGTAACAGAGCTGCCATCAGCAGGGCTCGCTACCAGAATATTTTGTTCTTGCTGAATGGGAAGAATGTTACAACTTCACGTAGTCGGTTCTTTGCTAGCTTGTGCCACTTCTCCATCACTCACTGGCTCTTACACTTGCATCCCTGCAGTAAACACTGAATGTTACGGTGAGGCAGTACGGGTGAAGCTGTCTAGAGGAGGAGGTGGAGGTGATCTGCTGCTCTCTGAAGACGAGTGAAGCAATTTGCAGTGAATTTTTGCTCTGTATACTTCTGAATTCCAAGACTGTGCCTCACTCGATGAACCTACCTGCATGCTAGTGAGTTGAAATATACCCTGATACAAAGCAAATATGAAACTGTAAATTGTACTTGAAGGGGAAATCTGACATTCCAGTCTCAACTGTTCTGTCTGGTTATGTAATAAAATCAAGGGCGGTTAACTCTGATGGCTCTCATTTTGTTCAGACATGGAGAGCTGCACTTCCAGCAGAGGTGGCCCCGAGTGCTTCCACTTCTCAGCTGTGTTTGGGGGTACCTTTGAGGAGAAGGGGTGCACGCCTGCAGCCCAAATCCCACTGAGTGATGGTAGGAGTTTCTCTTTGGGCATCACCAGGCTTCGCTGGTGGGGAGACGGCGTTGTGTGGGCTGCCTGGAGAGGAGGGCTGCAGCTCTGCTCCGCCACTGTGAGCGCTTCGAGAGCAGAACTCGGCTGATGGGAACTCCCGCGGGTGCACGGCGGCCTGTGGAAGGTGAATGCAGTGTAGCTCGGGTACCGAGGAGGGCTCCGTGGGATGGTGGCAGCAAGGAGCACAGCGATGGGTGTCAGCGGCACAGCTCAGCCACGGGCTCTGCTGGTGCTCATTAGGTCTGCATTGAAGGACCCTTTTCTCTCTCCCCTGCCTTTTTTTCGTTTCTTTTCCCTTTTTCTCTTTTCCCCTTCCTTCACTTTCCTCCCTCTTTTTCCTTTCTTTCCCTTTTCCCCTTTATATCCTTTCTGTCCCCTCTTTTTATTTCTTTCCCCCCCTTTCTTTCCCCTTTTTTCCCTTTCTCCCCCTCCCCGTGGGGGGGCGGTCAGCCCAGAGCAGAGTGCTCGGGACAGCAGTTCTCACCTGTGGGTGCGACCCCAAATCCCGTTTCCCACCGCCCCACGCCCCACCCTCGCGGCGCCGCTCCGGGGCGTGGACACGCGGAGGGGCGGAGCGTCCGTGCCCCAGCCGCGAGTGGGCGGGGCGAGGCCCCTCAGCCGAGCCGCTATTGGCCAGCGCCTGTTGCCACGGCGGTCGCGGAGCGACGCTGACGGATCATCCGCGCGGCCTATTGGTTAGGTCGGACGTGACGTCAGCGCGGCGCTTCGCGCGGATTGGCTGCCGGCCGGCGATGCCCCCGGGAGGGCGGGTGGGCAGCGGGGGGCGGTGTCCGACGGGCGCAGGAGCGGCGATGGGGCGGCGCGCCGCGCGCTGAGGGCCGCGGGGCCGGGGCTGCAGGTACGGGCGGTGCGGGGACGGCGGGCGGTGTCCGCGGGGCCGGGAGGGCCGCGCTGCGGCGCGGGGTAAGCGCGTAATTCCCCGGTCCCCAATTCCTCCCGAAGGTCCCGGCCCGGCTGCGGGCCCTGCGGGGCGTCTCCGGGCTCTGAGCCCGAGGAGCAGCGGCGGGGCGGGACGTTCCCCTCCGCGACTTCGCGACGCGTTTTGCGGCGGCTCCGCGGAGGGCGTTGGGGACCGAAGGCGCTGTGCGGGGTGGCCGTGCCGTTGGGGCTCGTCCCGCGGCCCCGCGCCCGTTGCGTGCAGAGGTGCGGTTCGCGTCCCCCGCTCCGCGCTCCCCGTTGCCGGCCCTCCGCGCCCCGCTCCTTCCAGCAGCCGTTCATCTCTGCGCTTTCTCATCTCCCGGCCCTTTTCTGCTCTCCTGTCGGGGATCCCTGTCCGTGGCTCAGCGGACTGACCCCGCTCCGCACACTGCTCTGCCCTTCCAGCAGCTGGAGGTGTCGGCCTCGTCCTTCGCGTTTCAGCGCTTTTCCTTTTGATGGGAGACGCAGGAGGGCTCAGTCCTGGTGCTGCTGACACAGTGCTGCCCCTTCGCCGTGAGGGGTAGAGCTGGGGCTGTCCCGTCCCTTTGCCACACGCACTGTTGGCTTTTTTTTCTGCTGTGGAATTGCCCTGAAGTGATGGCAGAGATCGCCGCGTGCTGAGCGCTGAGGAGTCCCAGCAGATGAGCAGAGAAACGAACGTGTTCGTTGTAAACAGCATCCAACAGTTGCAGAGCTGGAGGAAGGGCTTTCCCTTCCGTGCTCCTTGCTGCAGGCCTGGATCAAGCAAGTGCACAACACAAGTGCTTCCCTGGGAGGGAGCTGCAGAGATTCATTGCAACAGCGTGACCAAAATGAGGCCCAGTGCTCCCAGCGCCAAATGGGAGCTGGGCAGGTGGAGGCTGGATATGGGTCTGAGGTCCTGCTAGTCCTGAGAGGCTATGGCACGTCCTCACTGTCCGACTTCCTAGTGCTGACATACAAAGGATAACGTAACAGTGTGGCTTTTTTTCTCTATTGTTTAAATTATCTTGGCTTCTGGCTCTAAAAAGACACAGAACTTTTTATTGGAAGATGAGGGGAGGAACCAGGCATCCTGAACTGTAAACTACAGCATGAGTTTATTTTTCCCCTCCTTCACTTTGACTCAGTTTTGGATATTTGGAGATTTTGGTTTCCGTTTTATAACCTTGGAGCAGTGTTTCTATCAGTGGTCACGAAATCGGTGGTGGACTGAAGAGAACGTTCTCCTCCTGCTCCCAAAAAGAGGGACGAGGAGCAGTAGTGGCTTTATGAAAGCATCGAGCACATGAAACCTGGTGTCTGCAGGGAGGGGAATGCAGGAGCTCTTGGCTTTGGCACTTACTGTTCTTGGAAGTTTTGATGGCTTCAATTCTGGTGCAAGGAAGAGCTGCTTGGGTCTGCTGTCAGCAGTTCTCGAGGTACGCTGCGTTCTGGACAGTTTTCCAATGTATTTCCTCCCCGTTTTCTGTTGTATTTCCCTGCAGACGGATCAGTCAAGGCCTGTGTCTCCAGGAAGACCAGAAATGCAAGCTAAGCAAAATATTGCAGACTTAAGTGAGGGAGACGGAGCCTGGGAGTTTGGTATCAGCCGCAGAGTTTTGCTTCAGAGTTGAGGAAGGGATGTGCAGCGGTAAGGAGTGGGCAGAAGCTCTGGTTTGGCTGCAGATGGAGCGCTGTTCATTGTGGCACTGTGTAAGTGGGGCTTTACTGACCATGGAGTGGAGTGCTGGGTTGAACCTCAGTGCTGGCACTGCCTTCCTGAGCCTGAGATGATGCTTTGTGTCCCTCTGAGTCACGGCTGGCAGGTCCACGTTGTGTGGGCACTCCTGTGTCCGTCCGCTGTGTGCTGCTGCTGCTGCAGCCAAGTTGGGTTTTCTTTTTTTTTCTTTCCCTTTTCTGATGGATTGCCCAGAGCTGGAAAATCCGTTTGTTTGGAGTTATGCTGGAGCTGCCTGGGAGATGAGGAGGAGTGGGGAGCTGCTGAGCCTTGTCCTTGCTGCAGATGCTGCCTCTTGTGAAAGGGGAGCTCTCAGGGTAGGAGCAATGCATTCCTGCTGTGTTAGTGCTGTTTTGGTGAAGGTCTCAGGTGCACGGGGGAATGGGAAATCAGGGAACTGCAACACGGGTGGGTGCAGTGCTGCTGAGCAGGAGCAGTGCTGGCTTCCCTTCCAAAAAGCAATTCTTGTGCAAGCTCTGTTTTGGGATGCGATAGCTGTGTCTTTTTCACTGTGCTTCATGATTCAGTTACAGCTTTCAGGCCTCACTGAAGCTTCTTTCCTTCTCTGCAGAAGGAGAATAGGATGCGGGGGGAGCTGGGCACGGGGTCTGTGCGGTTGTGGTACGGAGTGAATCACACTACTGTGCACCTCTCAAAAAACAATGTCCTCTGAGTGCTCTGAGGAGGAGCAGGTATTTCTCATGTCCCAGTTGTTTCCTCATGAAGTTGGTTGTGAAAATGGCCCGTTTGGGGTTGGAGAGACCCTCTGCAGCCCTCCATTGTTGCAGCTGCCGACCACGCACCACAGGCAAGGACCTGCAGGGTGACTTAGAATAACATGGAGACGTGTGCTTCCTTAGAGAGCAAAACAGCACTGCTGCCTTCAGCCCTCAGCAGAGAGTATGTTTGGACAAACAGACCCGAAGAAAACAAAGCCGTGCAACAGCTTGGCTTGCTGTTGTTTGCTTTGAGTTCTGTCTGTTTGCTTCCATAGTTCTAAGCAGCCCTGCAGCCTTTGAAAGGCAGGAGTGCTTCGGGCCTCTCATCCCGTGCACACATGTGCTCTGTGGCAGCTGGGAAAACCTCTCACTTTGCTCGTGATCGTGCACAGTTCTGCAATCCAAGTGGGACAGAACTGGTTTGGGAAGGTGAGAGGTGGGAAGATTGCTTCTGGGCTCTGATGTAAGCTTGTGTGAGCAGCATTCGGGTGTAGCAGTCCCCCTGACCATGGTGGTGTTCTGGCTGTAGTCACTCCTGTGTCGTTCTGGTCTGGATGCTGGGTGTTTGCATGGCCTTTGTGGTATCCCCAGCTTGGAGAAATAACCCTTGTTCAGACTGCAGAGTGCAAATACGCAGAACCCAGGTGGGGTCCCTCCAGCTCTTCAGCATTTCCTCGTTCCTGCTGCATTCATCTTCTGGATGGAGAGCAGAGCAGCCTTGGTCTCTGCGCTCTGGACCTGTGCAGTCATTCTGGGAAGTTTGGAAACTCCTGTTGCCCTCTGGGTGACACCAGCTGGGCTGTGCTTCTCGCTGCAGGCATCAGGGAGGACGTTTTGCAGGAGCTGTGCAGTGGGCAGGTCCGTGTGCTGGAGCAGGGTGCTCGCTGTCTCACTGCACGTGTTGGAGCAGTGCAGCCCTGCTGCGTAGCTCGCTCTCCCGAGCCAACTTTCCACCACCACCATTTGTTTTTCCTTCAGTTGGAGCAAGCTCAGCCGTCTGCACTCTGGGTCTACTCTCTGTGAGGAGGTGGATCCGTCCACGACATGCTCCCGTGGTGAGGTTGGCTTCGGGTCCACCAAACTGCCAGCAGTTGTGAGGCAGGAAGGGCCAGCCTGGCTGCACACCCTGCTCGTGTCCGTGGGGTATGGAGCTGGAAGCGGAGCATGCTGCAGATGTTATCTTTGGATTTTGGTTCCTTCCCCACGATCTGCGTCGTTTCTTTGCCTTTGCACTCCCCAAGTGACATGAGTCAGTTACATATTAAAGCGGTGACTTCAGGCTCCACCCTGGGATGGACTCGGTGTGGAAATGCCAAATAATTTGTAACTGAAAACCACGCGCTTCCTGCTGGGCTGAGGGTGGCGGATCCCATCCAGCCCCAGGCATGGCTGCTGGGACCGGGATGCTCACTGTGCTCCTCTGGATGTGCAGCACCATGAGCCCACGAGGGCAGCTTTATTCCAGTGCACAAAGTGGACCTTTTTATCCTCTGGACTTAAAAATAAACAACATTTTGGCTGAACAAATGGAACCAACCTCTTTATTAAAAGCATTCATCTCCCCATGTCTGCTCCAGCCTTTAAAATTGAGGGTGCTCCTTAACATGCAAAGCAGCTGACTGAAGTCATTCTGATAGCGTTTTTCATCTTCCTTTTTGCTCTGTGGATCTGGAGAGCTGCAGCTTTTCTGTATTCTGAGCAGGGAGCAGCGGCCGGAGCCCTGTGAGCTCTGCACAGATGGATGGAGTGGTTGGGTCAGGGCTGTGCTTGCTCCACTCTGCTCATTTTGGAGCTGATGTGAAGATTCCTGTTGGTTTGGTTGGTTAATTCCTGAACCCACTGTGAGCTGAACCTGTTCCGGATGCAGAGCAGAGGTCTGCAGACACATAGAGGTGGAACGGGACTGTACTTGCCCAGATCATGGTTTGTGGGGCTCCAGCAGCCATGCTCTCCTCCTGCTTTTTGTGTTGTCCTTCTGTAGCCTGGCTGAGCCTCCTACCAGGAGCGAGCCCTTTTGTTCTGAGCTGTTTTGGTTTGATTTTGGCTTGGCTGAACCTGGTGGAGTGGTGCTCTCGTGTGAACATTTGTCTCCCATTGTGCGCAGAGGTCCTGAAACAAAAAGGCATTTCCGTGGGTGGGATGGCAGAGGAGACACAGGCTGATGATCCCTGTCACATCCCCTATCCTCCCTAAGCCAGACAAACACAGTCCTTTTAATATTCCTCCTTGGGTAAGTTGATTTTGGATACGTTTCATGTGACCCCATGGAGGAGGACCGCAGCTGTTCCCATGTGGGCAGGAAGCTCTTCTGGGTGTGCAGGGCTCCACTCACCCGAGCCAGCTCTGCTCCTGTCCCCTCTGCTCTGCCCCTGCACCTCCTGCCTGGTTCCTGCACTCCCTGAGCTCTCTTTCAGGGTAAATCCTGGAGGTGCCAGCAGTGTGTCTGCTCCTGGCTGCTCTAAGGGCTGCTGCACAAACCACGCTTGTCCCAGAGTGTCTGAAGGGGAAGGAGTGTGGCCGCCCCGCTGCCCCCCAGCAGCTCTGTGGTGTGTGCCCCTGTAAAGAAATACAGAAAGAAAAGTCAGAGAGGGTAGGGGGGAAGCTTCTGGGGTCAGAAAGCACCTGAGTACGGGTGGACAGAGCCAAGTTGTGTGGGGGTAAGTGCTGTGGCTTGCACAAAGGGTTTGGATGTGTGTTTTTGGGTCGACCCTGGGGCTCACCCTGTCCCCACACTGAGTGCTTTGGTTTGGAGGTCTCTGAAGGCTGAGTCCTGGAAGTTCTTCCTGGGCAGGGGTCAAAGCGGATGTGCAACGTGAGCCTCGTGGAGATGGATGTCACTGGGGGCAAAGGACGAGCAAAGTGCACTGCTGGCACCCCGGGGTGCCTGGGACGGCGAAGGCTGGGGGTCCCACGCTGGGTGCTCACAGCCCTTCCCACCCTCCAGGTCCCCGCGGCAGAGGGGTGCGGAGCTGCGATGACGACGGGCGACTGCTGCCACCTGCCCGGCTCCCTGTGCGACTGCCCCGGCAGCGCCGCGCTCTCCAAATCGGTGGAGGACTCAGACATCGGGCGGCCGCAGTACGTCACCCAGGTCACCTCCAAGGACGGCCGCCTGCTCTCCACCGTCATCAAGGCGCTGGGTGCGCAGAGGTGAGGCTGGTGCTGCTCGCCTGTTTTATCTCTGTTTTCGTGGCTCTAAAGGGGAGGGGGAGCAATGAAGTGTTCTTTGTGGTCACTGAGAGGTGGTATTAGTGTGACTTCTGTTTGCTTCCCAGCCCTGCACCGGTCAGGTGTGTTGGGCTGGGGACTGCATGCTGGCTGTGTCCCTCAGCTGAGCCCTTGCTGTGCAGCAGAGGCAGAGCTCTGTGCTGGCTTGCTGCACACAGGTACTCTGAGGGCTGCGCTGCAGCAAAGCCCCTGTCCCAGAGTGGGCTCAGAGTGAAGCCCAGCATCAGTTCTGCAGCCCCGGGACAGGAGGTGTGTGCTACAGGCTGTGTTGCTGGAGGGGTCGCGTGTCGCCTTGCTTAGACTCCTCTTGCCACACTTCTCATCGCATATTTTGAGCAGCTTCTGCAACAGAGGACACTTCATAACATCACTCAGCCCAGGAAGTGCCAGCGGTCCCAGTTGGTGTCCCAGTCTGTGTCCCAGTCCTACCCCAACTGCAGTGTGACTGCACTGAGCAGCTGCACCAGCAGCCCGGGGTCACCGCACTGCTGAGACTGTGTTTGGGGGTGAACTCCTCCCCCTCCAGATAGGAAGGAAGGAAAACGGAGGCTGATAAGGAAGGGTTTTTTTCTCACACCGTCAGCAAATTTTTTCCTTCTGGATTGTTTATGGGTAGTCAAGGTTATATTAACGCTCTGGAAATATGAAACTCCTCAAACAGGAAGAGAAGGGATGAAATGTCTTACAGATGCTTTTATTAGGAAATAACAGATGCGTGAGAGCACTTAGAGGCCGGGGTTTTTTTTTTGGTCTGCACTGAGGCCCTGAGAGTGGACTCCTGAGAGTGGACTTTTGTCACTGTGATGCAGCACTGATGGTTAAAGAACTATTGCTGAGCTTCACAGCAGCACCAGGGAATCTTCAGGCAGATCTCATTAAGCCTGATTGCAATTAAACCTGCTCAGTGCAGAGCTCACAGTGGCACTCTCCAGCAGTCTTGCATCCGCTCTCCTGAGCTGAAGTGCACTTTCTTTCTGGCTCTCCTCAGCCCTTCGTGTCCCACCTTTTTCTAGCTCCTTTTCTGTGCACTGAATTGCTGTGTCTGTTTCTGAGAGTCATGTTCTTGCTTTTGGTCATGCAAATGAATGCAAATAGTGCTGCTGCTTTCGGAGACTGCAGATTGCTTGTCCTGCTCTGCTGCAATTGTGCACAAATCAGAATGGGAGTGAAGTGTGAGTGATGAGACGATGTGAGGTGGCTGTTGTGCTGTCAGCAGCGTGGGCACAAAGGTGGCAGCTGCTGTAGCTCATCCTGATTTCCAGAGGGCATGGAACAGGGCCTTCCAACAAAAGGTGTTCCTTTCTCACCCTGCTTTCTGCTCCTAAAGCTGTGCAGCTATGGATCTGAGAGAAAAGGTGTTGCATACAGAGATGGCTGCTCGGGAGAGAGGAAGCACCAGTGAGTGACTTGTTTTTGTGGTTCAGGAAGGGTAGAGCTGGAGTGGGACATCTCTTGTCCACATTTTGTTTTGCTCCTAGATGGTTTTGGTGAGTGTTAGGTGCTGAGGAGCGGCACTGGGCTGCTCAGACCAACAGATTTACATGGCTGCAACCCTTGGAGGTTTCTCAGGGAGCCGTTATGGGACAGACAGATGTGTGGGGCTTCCAGTGCGGCTGTGCTGTGCAGGCAGCTGGGATGCCCTTGCACCTAGAATGGCAGCAGATGCCTGACATTAGGAGCTGAACCTTGCTGGAAAAGCCTGCAGTGATTCATTCAGTGTGGAATGGTGTGAGCAATCACCCTGGCTTGATATCATCATGGGTTCTGAGGAAGGAGAGCATGGCTGTGTGGCAGTCACCAAAAAGTAAAAGCACTGCTGGGTTTTAGTAAGCAACGAAGGACAGAACATGCAAAAATCCGTGAAGCTGCATGGCTCCCATCACTGCAGCTCTGATGGGATGGCTCAGAAATGCAAAGGGTGCAGGGAGGGGCAGTGAAGGTGACTGGAGAGGTGCTGTGCTTCTCTGTGAGGTGTGACCGAATAGAGCAGGGCTCTGCTGCTCGTGGGAGAGGTGGCTGAGCAGGGCTTAGCAGGTCTGTAAGCCTGGTGGCTGAGGAAAGCATTGTGCTGTTCAGGACAAGGCTGGGGATAGCACACCGCTGGCCTTGCAAAGCATCTCTGGTGTCACGAGGTTCCAGGAGAGCAGATCTCGGACGCAATTATGAGATTGAGTCTGTAGTTGAACCTTGTAGCTGGGGGGTGGGGGGAGGGTGTGACAAGTTCCCCAGCCTGCCTCTCTGACAGTGATCTCCATCTGTTTGTCTGTCTGCCTCTGTAGTGACGGTCCCATCTGTCGAATCTGTCACGAAGGTGGAAATGGGGAGGGACTGCTTTCCCCGTGCGACTGCACAGGAACACTGGGCACCGTGCACAAGAGCTGCCTGGAAAAATGGTTGTCCTCCTCCAACACAAGTTACTGTGAGCTCTGCCACACAGAATTTGTTGTAGAGAGAAGACCAAGACCTTTGACAGAGGTACTGCTTTCTTCCTGCTTCACTTTTCTGACTGATGTACCCCGTGTCCTCTGCTTCGTGCTGTGTCCCCCTCCTTGTGGTACCCTGACACTCACACAGGGTGGCTTTGTGTAGGAAACCAAGGCTCCCATCGGACCCAGTGATGTCCTTCCGATGGTGCAGGAGCAGTGTTTGGGGCAGCCCCTGTCTGCAAACTCCCTCACAACCTTGGGAACCATTGCACTTCCAGACAAGACCTCAGTTCCCAGCAGCCGAGCACTGAGGTCACCACGTGGCCACCTGAAATGCAAAGCGTTCAGAATAGTGTTACATCAGTGCCTGTGAATTCCTTGTGTTCTGCTCTGAGAAGTGAGAGGTGGCTGCTGCTGGTAAAGGATCCATCCTCCATCGAGGAGCACCAATGTGTGCTTGGAGGTGTTGGTGTCCTTTCTGCTAACCTGGAGGCCCTGCAGCTCGTGGCTGCCCCACAAGGGGTGGGGATCCCCCTTTGGGTGTTGCCATGTGGGTACTGGGCTCCTATGCTTCCCCTGCCCAGGTGCTCTGCTGTGCTCACCCTTCAGGCTTCCTTTTGCCCCCAGAGTTTATAGCAGCTGCCTGCAGTGAAGCCCTCTATGTGTGAGGGACAAGAGCAGTGTGGCCAGGCCATCTCCTGTCCTCAAAGCTTGAGTGTAGATCCCTAGAAAGCAGTGACACCCCCGCCCAGAACTGTGGATGCCCCATCCCTGGAGATGCCTCGGGCCACGGATGGGCACTGGGCAGCCTGAGCTGGGGGCATCCAGCCCGTGGCAGGGCTTGGGGCTCAGTGATCTCGAAGTTCCCCCCCAAACTAAAGAGAAACAAGTGAATCAGTGACTTCCAGCACCCAAGACTGCGGGGTTTGGTTTAGAAGACAGCTGGATCTGGCTGAATGAGCTTGAGCTGTGCTGGCAGCTGGGCAGGTGGCACTGATAGCAGTTGGCATTTCTGGCATCACTGCAGGACCGTGTGGGGTGCCACGTGGAAGAGCAAAGCAAGGTCCTGCAAGCTGTGGTGCATCACACCCTGTTCTGAGCCCGGGTTGGGTCTGCTGGGTGCAGCATGCACGCAGCTCTGGGCTTTGTGACAAGAGCTGCTTTTCCTGTTTATTGCTTCCAAGCAAGGCAGTGCTGCTGTGTGGATGTGGTGCTGCAGGAGGGGTCGGTGAGCGGAGGCTGTGCGTTACCCACCCGTGGTGTTGGTGCCTGCTGCGATCAGCATTCACGTTGGGGTCAGCTCTGGTTTCTAACTGCACTGCTCAAAGCCCTCACTGTGCTTCCCCCAGCTCCATCAGGTGGATTAAAACCGAGGCACAGCTGCACATTGCTTTGGCTGCCTCTGTTCCTGTTCCTATCAGTTCCCTGGGGGCAGTGCCTTCCTCCCTGCAGCCCTGCTCTCCTTCCCCTGCTTCTATCTCTGCTGCGCCCCAAGGAGGAGCCCAGGGGTGAAGAGTCCCCCAGCACTCAGTCTGTGTTTTACCAAACGTAGGTTCCATTGAAATGATGACTGCTTAATTTGCAGCCTGCTGTTGTTGCCTGGACAGCCCCAGTCAGAGGTGACTTCAGAGCACTGTCTTTAGAAAAGCAATTTGCCAGAGGGCATTACATCAGCGGTTGGTGCTCTCTGAATCTTATCTCTTCTCTCCCAGCTGCTAAAACATGTAAAATCCTCTCTGTCCAAAAAGCTTTTGGCTGTTTCAGAGCGTGCGGGCGTTCAGGCCCAGGCACAGCTGTGCCCTTAGCACAGAGCCCTTCTGAGAGAGCCGATAGCACCCAGCAGCTTGCCAGCACTTCCCACTCACACCCTCTATCTACCCTCTGCTGTAATCTTGTCCCCACACCAGATTGGGCTGAAACTCTTCACCAGCTGCTTTTGGGAACTTTCAGCCCCAAGCTGTTGATGCATTTCTCAGAAGAGGGCTGGGGATGGAGCTGCTTCGTCACTGCGAGATGATGTGGTTCCCCCTTTCAGCTTATCTGTGACATTCTCTGCTCCTGTCCTTCCTTACAGGCGGTGGGGTGGGGAAGTGGTGCTCATGTGTGACTGCCGGGTCACAGCAGTGGTGAAAATCCCCTGTTTGCCCCATCAAACTGGAGACATGATAGGGAGCAGCTCTGCCATCCCTTGAGAGCCACAGCCCTGGGACTGTGTGAGTGATTCGAGCCTGGAGCCACAAAGCAATCCTTCACCATCCCTGCACAGAGCAAACCTTCCCCACAGCCCGTGGCATCGTGCTTGCGTGGAGCAGTCCTTCTCCAGAGCCTGCTGCACCCCTGCATGGCACAGACCTTACCCAGAGTTTGCTGCATCCCAGCCAGTTCCCAAGTCCCTGCCATGGCACATGTTGTTCTCCGTTCTGGCTCATGCTGTGTTTGTATGCTGGGGCAACGAGCTGGAGATGCAGGGAAGGGGATGATCCCAGACTACCAAGCGAGTGCAACCTCTTCACCTGCCAAAAAGCTGGGAAGTCAAAGTAGGAGTTGCAAGGAATTACAAAAGTAATTGAGGCAGGAGCTTGCTTATTTCAAACGTCAGACTGAGAAAACCTGTGGTTACTGCTCAGGAGCCATCTTTAGAAGATGTCTGCATCTCTGCTGTGCTGAGCAGTGCAGGAGGAGCACAGCTTTGTAGCTTTCCCCAGGCCAGGGATGCTTACATGGCTCTCAGGCAGGGCTGCCTGGGTTTTGTCCTCCTTAAATCTTCCTCACCCACATCTTGTTCTTTAGAGCCCTCATGTCCCTGAGCTTCTGCAGAACGCTTCCTGCTGAGTGTGTGATGCAGCCCAGGAGCACGTTGTGTGGTTTTGCTCCTGCTGCTTTCTGCAGGATTGTTTTGCCTATGGAAAAAAAACTTCTGCTTTGGGGCAGCTCTTGCTGCCTCCACTCCTGTTCAGAGAAGTGAGCTGCATGCTCACCCCACCCTTCCTCGGGCTTATCTCTCTGGCAGATGGGCTGTTTGCTTTGCTTTCCTCGAACTCTTCTCCCTGCACCGTACTTCTCTTGGCCTTAGCCCAGGGGCTCTTCACTCTGAACTCTCCTTTCTCAGTGCAAGCTCCTGTCCCAGCCCTGCACCTGGCAAAACCCAATCCCTTCTGGCTCCCTCTGAACCCCATTCTGCTCTCATGTTTCCCTTTGTCTGTTTGTCCGGAGGCAAAGCTTAGGATGTGCATAACCCCTGTGGTGCCAGGCACTGCTGGGACAGCTGCTCATGGCTCAGTGCTGGGGGCACAACGCACTGCTCCCCGTGCAGTGCTGTGTTCTTGGCTCCCAGAGTGGCTGCTGGTATCCCTGAGCCTCCTTCTGCACACCCTGTTCCTGCTGCCTCCATCCCCTGGGGCTCAGCTGCATTTCATGGGCACCCTGCAATCAGTCCCAGAAGAAGGAACATCTGGGAAGGCCCCAGGGTTGTGCTGGAGGATGAGAATACATCTCCTGCAGAGAGGCCATTCCTAGTGTAGGAGCTGGGTCGCAGCTCCTCCTCTCCTTTTAGATGCTCACTTATTTGCAGCATGGAAGCAGTTGCTTTTGGACTAGGCCTGGAAGAAGATCACGTTCTGCTTCTGTCGCTTTCTCATGTTTACTTGACGGTTTTCCCTACAAAAATTGTATAATCTGACCACTTTTTGGATAGTTGACAAGGTTTGTTTTAAGTCTCGTGTGCATTAGTCTGCTGCTGCTCCAGAAACCCTGCAACCTCGGGGTGGCTCATTGTATTCCTTTTTTACTGTGTCAGTGCATCTTGGCAATGTACATCAAGTACTTCAAAAGGAAATTAATTTGCTTCCTACCTTTCCATGTTTGGCTCCCATCTTGGGGAGGATGGGGGACTTTCAGAAGTTACAAGGAGTATAAATAGAACAAGATGCAACAGAATACCAGTTTACCTTCAGGTTCTTATTGTACCAGAGTTAAAAGTGACCCAAAATGTCCTCGTATCCAAAGGCAGAATGCTGCAGGACTACTGCTGGAGGGCTGCTGGGCCAGGTCTGGATAGTTCACCCAAGTTCTGCATGCCCCAGGCATGCCCAGAGCTGAAGCTGAGAATGCCAAGTGGGTGGCTGGGGTTTGGGGTTGGAACAGCTTTGATTTGGAGTTGGAATGACTGGGTTTTGGGGTTGAGATGGCTATGTTTTGGGATGGCTGGAGCTTGGATTGGCTAGGATTTGGGTTTGAGACAGCTAGGGTTTGAGGCTGGGATAGCTGCGGTT